>SJYT01001750.1:510456-524141 GCA_006410635.1 Cephalophus harveyi
CTACTCTCAACTCTGAAAGTGAAAGGAAGAAACACAAGCTGGAATCAAGATTGCCGGGAGAAATATCAATAACCTCAGATATGCAGATGACACCACCCTTATGGCAGAAAGTGAAGAGAAGCTAAAAAGCCTCTTGATGAAAGTGAAAGAGGAGAGTGAAAAAGTTGGCTTAAAGCTCAACATTCAGAAAATGAAGATCATGGCATCCGGTCCCATCACTTCATGGGAAATAGATGGGGAAACAGTGGAAACAGTGTCAGACTTTATTTTGGGGGGCTCCAAAATCACTGCAGATGGTGATGCAGTGATCACTGCAGCCATGAAATTAAAAGACACTTACTCCTTGGAAGAAAAGTTATGACCAATCTAGATAGCATATTGAAAAGCAGAGACATTACTTTGCCAACTAAGGTCAGTCTAGTCAAGGCTATGGTTTTTCCAGTAGTCATGTATGGATGTGAGAGTTGGACTGTGAAGAAGGCTGAGCGCCGAAGAATTTATGCTTTTGAACTGTGGTGCTGGAGAAGACTCTTGAGTCCCTTGGACTGCAAGGAGATCCAACCAGTCCATTCTGAAAGAGATCAACCCTGGGATTTCTTTGGAAGAAATGATGCTAAAGCTGAAACTCCAGTACTTTGGCCACCTCATGTGAAGAGTTGACTCACTGGAAAAGACTCTGATGCTGGGAGGGATTGGGGGCAGGAGGAGAAGGGGATGACCGAGGATGAGATGGCTGGATGGCATCACGGACTCGATGGACGTGAGTCTGAGTGACCTCCGGGAGTTGGTGATGGACAGGGAGGCCTGGTGTGCTGCGATTCATGGGGTCGCAAAGAGTCGGACACGACTGAGTGACTGAACTGAACTGAACTGAAATACTGTTCCATTGTTCATGCACCATCACTGAAAGCCAAGTAGGAAGATAGCAATCGCTCTCAGGTAAAACCACCTGAGGCAACTGCTATTTGGGCAGAAGTGCCCTGAGGAGATGAAAACATATCTTTCATGAAGCAGGACATTGACTTGTAGGAAATAAAAAGAATATTAGAAATTAATTCGGGTAGCTCTTCTTGAACACAGACCATTTGTTATGGAAGCAGAAATTCCCTCAGACAAGTTTGCAGCAAATAGACCATAGCTACAAAATAGAGATCAGCCCAGAATATATAAATGAGTGTGCCTTTCTGAACAAGTAACTATATATCTTTACAGCATCACCTTCAAGGCTAATAACTTTCATCTACTTTACATCTAGATAACTCTTTGGCAAGACACTTTAAAATACAATACCACTCTTTATACTATTAAAATTTCAGCCCATATTTGTACTTGTAAGAAAGGTTTAGATAAGAGGGAAATCCATATGGTTGTAAATTAATTTTATAAATTATTAACTAGCTGATAGTTTCATCTAAGTAAGAGAATCATGAATTTTCCTCAGCATTTCCTTTTAGAGAGATAATAAATTTAGGCTGTAAAAGGATTCACAGCATCCTGCTGGAACAATAGATGACAAAGTCCAGGCAAATAGTTAGTGGCCCAAGTTTGTCCTTCTCTTACAGGGAGGGAAATTTCAAGAGTACTCTGCAAACAAAGTAATTTTTATAGAGTGAAGGCAATACTGTGCAATAACATGTGCATTTGACTGGAAGGTAGATTGCTGGATTTAAGCCCAGTTCTGCTACTTATTGGGTTTCCCTAGTGTCTCAGATGGTAAAAAATCTGCTTGCAATGCAGAAGACCCAGGTTCAATCTCTGGGCCAGGAAGATCCCCTGGAGAAAGGAATGGCTATCCACTTAAGTATTCTTGCCTGGAGAATCCCATGGACAGAAGAGCCTGGTGAGCTTGTCCATGGGGCTGCAAAGAGTTGGACACGACTGAGCTGCTGGCACACACTGCTACTTATTAATCTGTGGAATTACATAGCTCAGCTTGGCCAACCTCTCCAAACCCTAAACCTCAAGTTTTTAATCAAAAGACGGGATTGAACTAGATGTTTGTAGTTATCAAATATAATTGCAGATTTTAACAAAATACTTTAGGGTATATATATCCAGGTTACTAATTCCCAGGGAGTTGCTAAATAATGTTAGAACGTGGAGAGATCCAAAGAAGACTTATCTAAATAAGGATTTCAAGCCTATTAAAATGAAAAATAAAGAAGCTAGGCATGAAGGAAAGAAGGAACAGAAGGAGGAAGAGGGGAAAAGAAAAAAGAAAATGAGAGATGAGGAAAGAAGGAAAGAGGTGAAGAAGTAAATTTAGAAAGATTTCAAGTTTTAATCTAAAAATTCATCCTTGTTGACAGATGTTGATTCTGTTTTTCAATGATACTGTTCTTAAAATGTGTTTCTTCCAAATGTATTTTTTCAAATGAATTATTACACTTGAAGTCACAGTATGTTTGTTCTTAAAATGATACACAAAGTAGTATGTAGGCAAATTGGCTAGCTTTTGTATATGAAATACACAAAATATGTACATAAATATCATATTACTGGGAAGATATTTTGAGTTGTAAAATAACAAAAACATCCCAATCAAATTAATTAGAAATGCTGTTTTCTCACTAAACAGGAAAAATGTTTACAAGAAAAAGAGAAAAAAGAAGAGGAAAATGATGAGAAGCCTGATTTTTTTAAATGAAACTTTTATTTTTATTTTTTAATTGTTTCAGATTTAAAGAGAAGGTTCAAAGATAGATAGTACAAAGTTTGCTAGATACCCTGGACCCAGGTTCTCTTATGGTTGACCTCCATACTTTTGTAACAAATATGTACTATTGATACGTTATAATTAAGTCCATAAGCTATTCAGATTGTTGTTGTTAGGTTGCCAAATCATGTCCAACTCTTTTCAACCCCATGGTCTGCAGCACACCAGGCTTCCCTGTCCTTCACTATTTCCCAAAGTTTACTCAAACTCATGTGCATTGAGTTGGTGATGCCATCCAACCATCTCATCTTCTGTTGTCCCCTTCTCTTCCTGCCTTCAATCTTTCTCAGCATCAGAGTCTTTTCCAGTAAGTTGGCTCTTTGCATCAGGTGACCAAAAAAGTGGAGCTTCAGCTTCAGTATCAGTCCTTCCAATGAATATTCAGATTGTCTTCATTTTTACTCAAGGATCTTTTTTGGTCCCAAGATCCCATTCAGGTTTCCACGTTATGTTTAATCACATCTGCAGATTTGAGGCTCCTGTGTTTCCTGGTCCCCCACAGCCGGCCTCTTGCCTTCCCATTTTGTAGAACAACTCCAGCCCTATGTCAGGTGACCATTAATCTGCTCTGGTCCATCAGAAAGAAGCCTTCTCCAAAAATCCCATCATTATCAAATTAACCCCATACAAACAGCTCCTGATGAGGTACCAGATCAGCCCTAAAGCTCTCCATGGTGCTCTGTTCCAGCATCTGATTTGCTGAGACCAAGACACTTCGGCATTTATTCAATCTGGTGTAGTGTCTCCAGTTGAATTTTGACTTCTGCATACATGCCCTAGTCACAATCTCCCTTGGGTGCCATGTTCTTCAAAAGTGGTCTTGTACCCCTACCCACTCTGGCTAGGTGCCTCTGATTCTACACAACTGTAGCCCAACGGCTTCTCCTTTAATCCAGTTCAAGACCTTTGTTAAATGATCTACCTGGGTACTTGCAGAAAATGAGTAACCTGTTTCATTCCAGGCAGATGCTCTACCAGATGCTGGCATCTTGTTCCTGAAGCCCAGTGCACCCCCGACACCTGAATCTCCTGCAAGTGGAACTCCCCACTTTCATTGAGACACGGGTATTGTGTCATGGATCTCCACTCTCAGCCCTAGCCTGTAACACCTAAGCCAAGGACTCCCTAAATGAAACTAATGATTGTGAGGGGGTCCCCATGGCTCCTGATACTGGTAATGTACTCAATTCACTCTGAATAAGTGCCCATGAGCTTAAACCTAAGGATATAAGTTTTAGATGCTGGTCAGCTTTCCCAGTGGAAAGAATGGGCCCCTCTGTCATGCCAGGCTTCTCACTGCCTGCCTTGTCCCACTGTAAGCCATTTTTCACACTGTGCAAATGAAATTTTCTTTTGACTGAACAACTCAGCAAAAAGGGGAAACTCAGTTTTCTGTGTTAAATTATGTTAACACAATTCAGTTCAGTTCAGTCGCTCAGTCGTGTCCGACTCTTTGCAACCCCATGAACTGCAGCACTCCAGACCTCCCTGTCCATCACCAACTCGCAGAGTTTACTCAAACTCATGTCCATTGAGTCAGTGATGCCATTCAACCATCTCATCCTTTGTCATCCCCTTCTCCTCCTGCTCTCAATCTTTACCAGCATCAGGGTCTTTTCAAATGAGTCAGCTCTTCGCATCAGTTGGCCAAGTATTGGAGTTTCAGCTTCAACATCAGTCCTTCCAACGAACACCCAGGATTGATCTCCTTTAAAATGGACCGGTTGGTTCTCCTTGCAGTCCAAGGGACTCTCAAGAGTCTTGTCCAACATCATAGTTCAAAAGCATCAATTCTTCAGCACTCAGCTTTCTTTACAGTCCAACTCTCACATCCATACATGACTACTGAAAAAACCATAGCCCTGACTAGACGGACCTTTGTTGGCATTATAACGTCTCTGCTTTTGAATATACTGTCTAGGTTGGTCATATGAATCTCCTGCAAGTGGAACTCCCCACTTTCATTGAGACACGGGTATTGTGTCATGGATCTCCACTCTCAGCCCTAGCCTGTAACACCTAAGCCAAGGACTCCCTAAATGAAACTAATGATTGTGAGGGGGTCCCCATGGCTCCTGATACTGGTAATGTACTCAATTCACTCTGAATAAGTGCCCATGAGCTTAAACCTAAGGATATAAGTTTTAGATGCTGGTCAGCTTTCCCAGTGGAAAGAATGGGCCCCTCTGTCATGCCAGGCTTCTCACTGCCTGCCTTGTCCCACTGTAAGCCATTTTTCACACTGTGCAAATGAAATTTTCTTTTGACTGAACAACTCAGCAAAAAGGGGAAACTCAGTTTTCTGTGTTAAATTATGTTAACACAATTCAGTTCAGTTCAGTCGCTCAGTCGTGTCCGACTCTTTGCAACCCCATGAACTGCAGCACTCCAGACCTCCCTGTCCATCACCAACTCGCAGAGTTTACTCAAACTCATGTCCATTGAGTCAGTGATGCCATTCAACCATCTCATCCTTTGTCATCCCCTTCTCCTCCTGCTCTCAATCTTTACCAGCATCAGGGTCTTTTCAAATGAGTCAGCTCTTCGCATCAGTTGGCCAAGTATTGGAGTTTCAGCTTCAACATCAGTCCTTCCAACGAACACCCAGGATTGATCTCCTTTAAAATGGACCGGTTGGTTCTCCTTGCAGTCCAAGGGACTCTCAAGAGTCTTGTCCAACATCATAGTTCAAAAGCATCAATTCTTCAGCACTCAGCTTTCTTTACAGTCCAACTCTCACATCCATACATGACTACTGAAAAAACCATAGCCCTGACTAGACGGACCTTTGTTGGCATTATAACGTCTCTGCTTTTGAATATACTGTCTAGGTTGGTCATAACTTTCCTTCCAAGGAGTAAGTGTGTTTTAATTTCATGGCTGCAATCACCATCTGCAGTGATTTTGGAGCCCCCAAAAATAAAGTCAGCCACAGTTTCCACTGTTTCCCCATCTATTTCCCATGAAGTGATGGGACCAGATGCCATGATCTTCGTTTTCTGAATGTTGAGCATTAAGCCAACTTTTTCACTCTCTTCTTTCACTTTCGTCAAGAGGTTCTTTAAGTCTTCTTCACTTTCTGCCATAAAGGTGGTGTCATCTGGATATCTGAGGTTATTGATATTTCTCCTGGCAATCTTGATTCTAGCTTGTGCTTCATCCAGCCCAGCGTTTCTCATGATGTACTCTGCATATAAGTTAAATAAGCAGGGTGACAATATGCATCTTTGACATATTCCTTTTCCTATTTGGAAGCGATTATGTGTTAAATTCTACACTGTATTTTGTGATTTTTACTAATCAAGATTATTATAATAGCTATTGTCTTTAACAGTGATCTTTCCTTATTTGAAGTCTACACAAGTTATGATTGGTAGATTTGATCAAAGTAAACTATTTGCTTTAATTCTTTTTTTTAGACATGAAATTGATGTAAGAAAAATTTGAAAATCAAATAAAAATACCTGGAAACACCAAAACCATGCATTATATAAATTAAGAATTCTACTTATTTGAGGGATCCTTTTTCTACCAAGTATGTTTATTTGAAAAATCTGAACAAGTATTTTTTTCATCTAATTTACAAAATCAGATTCAGTGATCCCTTGAACAGTGATCCCTTGTAATCCCTTGAACAGTTTCACAGAATAGGCTGTGTCAATAAGCACAATCTAGAAGGCATTTTTCCTTATATTCCATTCATTTTAATTTATAATTAATGTCTATTATTATTCAACAAAGTTATTCTCTATTTGTACTTATTGACACCTTTGTATTTGAGTGCTTCTGCAGTCTAGACAGGATACACTTATCTGTATGATAAATAATAGATAAATGATTAGTGTGCCATTTGCTGTTAATGTGATTGATGGATTCCCCAATACACTACTTGTCTGTTCTTATTTTAGCTCTGATGCCAGTGGCCTCTGTCACTGTACAATGCCTATAATGCCTGCATAAAAATGAATGGGGCTACTCATGTTTCTTAAATCTGTTCTTTTTGTTTTGTCATTCCACAAACATGGTATTAAAAATGGAATGGTACAAAATGGGATTTCGAATCAGGGTGTATTTTGCTCAGTTGTCACTTTGCTACATAAAATTTCTTTTTCAGAGGCAGAATCCTGGGTCTCTGTAGTGGGAGGTGTGAAGAAAGGGCATAAGTGCCTTTTCATGGCTGGGTTTACTGAGCTGATGAAGAACGGCAGAGTGGACAGTCCCCTTCCTCCTCTGCAAGTTCACAAGCCTTGTAAGCTTCAGATGGACCTCAGTAAGGCTGAAAGGGCCTCTGCTGCCAGCGAACAAATATCCATGTATCCCCCTTGCGTGCATGCTTAGTTGTGTCTGGCTGTTTCTGACCCCATGGACTGTAGCCCACCAGGTTCCTCAGTTCACGGGATTCCCAGGCAAGAGTACTGGAGTGGGTTGCCATTTCCTATTCCAAGGGATCTTCCTGTCCCAGATATCAAGCTCCATTTCCTGCATTGGGAGGCATATATTTTACCACTGAGCCTCCTGGGAAGCCTTGTACCACCCCTATTCATGTTAAAATTAGAAGAAATCTAATGCATGTTTGGAAAAATCCTTTATTTCTGTCAAGAATAGGACACAGAGATTTAGCTTAAATTGAACATATATATATAATGAGAAGAAAATTAAAACTGAAGGAAATATATTCATTGATTATATGATGTAACGTCCTAAACAAACCCAGTGTCCGGAGCCAGGTTTCCAATTCTCCAAAAGAAGAAACCAGACTTTTTGGAGAATAGGTTGATTCTATGACTGAGGCAGGCAACATACAAGATAAGCCTGAAACATTTTGTGGTATCATGAAGTAAGGATGTTCGATGACAACAAAACCAAAGATGAATTATGCCAAAGGAAATGGGAGCCAACAGAAAGAGCTCCCGGCGGCCAAAACTGGAACCATTTGAAAAAGAAAAGATATAATGTAGTATTAAGTTATAACCCAAAGTGTTTAACAAACATCCATGAGTTTCTCACTAGCATAAATGAATGAATGAATTAATAACTAAGCCATGTGGAAGGACCCAAAACAGTTTATGTAGGTTGTTGTTGTTCAGTCACTCAGTTGTGTCCGACTCTTTGCAAGCACATGGACTGTAGCACACCAGGCTTCCCTGTCCTTCACTGTCTCTTGGAGCTTGCTCAAACTCATGTCCATTGAGTTGGTGATGCCACTCAACCATCTCATCCTCTGTCACTCCCTTCTCTTGCCCTCAATCTTTCCCAGCATCAGGGTCTTTTCCAATACTTTGGCTCTTTGCATCAGGTGGTCAAAGTATTGGACCTTTAGCATCAGTCCTTCCAATTCATATTCAGGGTTGATTTCCTTTAGGATTGACTTGTTTGATCTTGTAGTCCAAGGGACGCTCAAGAGTCTTCCCTAGCACCACAATTTGATCTTGACCCTAACCTTACTAGCATGTGAAATGAATGCAGTTACGGTGGTTTGACCATTCTTTATCACTGCCCTTCTTTGTGATTGGAATGAAAACTGACCTTTTCCAGTCCTGCGGCCACTGCTGAGTTTTCCAAATTTGTTGACATATTGAGTGCAGCATTTTCAGCATCATCTTTACTGTTTTAAATAGCCCCACTGGAATCCATCACCTCCACTAGCTTTGTTTGCAGTAATGCTTCCTAAGGCCCTTTTGACTTCACACTCCAGGATGTCTGGCTCTAGGTGGGTGACCACACCATCGTGGTTATCCTGGTCATTAAGACCTTTTTGTATAGTTTTTCTGTGTATTCTTGCCACCTCTTCTTTTGTTCTGCTTCTGTTAAGTCTGTACCGTTTCTGCCCTTTATCATGCCCTTCCTTGCATGAAATGTTCCCTTGATATTTCCATTTTTCTTGAAGAGACCTCTATTCTTTCCCATTCTATTGTTTTCCTCTACTTCTTTGCATTGTTCATTTAAGAAAGCCTTCTTATCCCTCCTTGGTATTCTCTGTAACTCTGGATTCAGTTGGGTATATCTTTCCCTTTTTCCTTTGCCTTTCTCTGTTCTTTCCTCAGTTATTTGCAAAGTCCTCTCAGATCACCACTTTGCCATCTGCATTTCCTTTTCTTTGGGATGGTTATGGTCATTGCCTTCTGTACAATGTTATGAACCTCTGTCCGTACTTCTTCAGGCACTCTATCAGATCTAATCCCTTGAATCTATTTATCATCTCCACTGTATAATCATAAGATATTTGATTTAGGTCATACTTGAAATTGCAAAATCCATTGGATCATGGAAAAAGCAAGAGAGTTCCAGAAAAACATCTATTTCTGCTTTACTGACTATGCCAAAGCCTTTGACTGTGTGGATCACAATAAACTGTGGAAAAGTCTGATTGGACTGTGAAGAAAGCTGAGTGCCAAAGAATTGATGCTTTTGAACTGTGGTGTTGGAGAAGACTCTTGAGAGTCCCTTGGACTGCAAGGAGGTCCAACCAGTCCATCCTAAAGGAGATCAATCCTGGGTGTTCATTGGAAGGACTGATGCTGAAGCTGAAACTCCAATACTTTGGCCACCTCATGCGAAGAGTTGACTCGTTGGAAAAGACCCTGATGCTGGGAGGGATTGGGGGCAGGAGGAGAAGGGGACGACAGAGGATGAGATGGCTGGATGGCATCACCGACTCAATGAACATGAATTTGAGTAAACTCCAGGAGTTGGTGATGGACAGGGAGGCCTGGTGTGCTGCGATTCATGGGGTCACAAAGAGTCGGACATGACTGAGTGACTGAACTGAACTGAACTGAATGGACAACAGAGGATGAGATGGTTGGATGGCATCATCGACTCAATGGACATGAGTTTGAGCAAGCTCCAAGAGTTTCTGATGGACAGAGAAACCTGGCATGCTGTAGTCTAAGGGGTCACAGAGAGTCGGACATGACTGAATGACTGAACTGAACTGAACTGGATTGCCTAGTGGTTTTCTCTACTTTCTTCAATTTAAGCCTGCATTTTTCAATAAGGAGCTGACGATCAGAGCCACAGTCAGCTCCAGGTCTTGTTTTTGCTGACAGTGAAGAGCTTCTCCAGCTTTAACTGCAAAGAATATAATCAATCTGATTTCCGTATTGACCATTTGGTGATGTCCACATGTAGAGTTGTCTCTTGTGTTGTTGGGAAAGGGTTTTGCTGTGACCAATGTGTTTGCTTGACAAAACTGTTAGCCTTTGCCCTGCTTCATTTTGTACTCCAAGGCCTAACTTGCCTGTTACTCCAAGTGTCTCTTGATTCCCTACTTTTGCAGTCTAATCCCCTGAGATGAAAAGGACATCTTTTTTGGTGTTAGTTTTAGAAGATCTTGTTGGTCTTCAAGAACCATGCAACTTCAGCTTCTTCAGCATTGGTGGGTGGGTCATAGACTTGGATACTGTGATTTTGAATGGTTTGCCTTAGAAACAAACCAAGATCATGCTTTTTTTTTTTTTTTGAGACAGCACTCAGTTCAGTTCAGTTCAGTTCAGTCACTCAGTTGTATCTGACTCTTTGTGACCTCAGGGAGGCACGCCAGGCCTCCCTGTCCATCACCAACTCCCAGAGTTTACTCAGACTCATGTCCATTGAGTCAGTGATGCCATCCAACCATCTCATCCTGTTGTCCCCTTCTCCTGCCTTCAATCTTTCCCAGCATCCGGGTCTTTTCAAATGAGTCAGCTCTTCATATCAGGTGGCCCAAGTATAGAAGTGTCAGCTTCAGCATCAGTCCTTCCAATGAACGCCCAGGACTGATCTCCTTTAGGATGAACTGGTTGGATCTCCTTGCAGTCTAAGGGACTCTCGAGAATCTTCTCCAACACCATAGTGCAAAAGCATCAATTCTTTGGCACTCAGCTTTCTTTGTAGTCCAAATCTCACATCCATACACGACTACTGGGAAAATCATAACCTTGACTAGATGGACCTTTGTTGACAAAGTAATGTCTCTGCTTTTTGATATGCTGTCTAGGTTGGTCATAACTTTTCTACCAAAGAGTAAGTGTCTTTTAATTTTATGGCTGCAGTCACCATCCACAGTGACTTTGGAGCCCCCCAAAATAAAAGTCTTCCACTGTTTCCACTGTCTCTCCATATATTTCGCATGAAGTGATGGGATCAGATGCCATGATCTTCGTTTTCTAAGTGTTGAGCTTTAAGCCAAAATTTTCATCCTCCTCTTTCACTTTCAAGAGGCTCTTTAAGTTTTCTTCACTTTCTGCCATAAGGGTGGTGTCATCTGCATATCTGAGGTTATTGATATTTCTCCCGGCAATCTTGATTCCAGCTTGTGCTTCATCCAGTCCAACATTTCTCATGATGTACTCTGCATATAAGTTAAATAAACAGGGTGACAATATACAACCTTGACATATTCCTTTTCCTATTTGGAGCCAGTCTGTTGTTCCATGTCCAGTTCTAACTGTTGCTTCCTGACCTGCATACAGATTTCTCAAAAGGCAGGTCAGGTGGTCTCGGTTCAGTTCAGTTCAATTGCTCAGTCGTGTCCGACTCTTTGCGACCCCATGAATCGCAGCATGCCAGGCCTCCCTGTTCATTACCATCTCTCGGAGTTTACTCAGACTCACATCCATCGATTCAGTGATGCCATCTAGCCATCTCATCCTCTGTCGTCCCCTTCTCCTCCTGCCCCCAATCCCTCCCAGCATCAGAGTCTTTTCCAATGAGTCAACTCTTCGCATGAGGTCAAGTGGTCTGGCATTCCCATATCTTTCCGAATTTTCCAGTTTATTTTTTTTTTAATTTTTTATTTTTACTTTATTTTGCTTTACAGTACTGTATTGGTTTTGCCATACACTGACATGAATCCGCCATGGGTGTACATGAGTTCCCAATCCTGAACCCCCCTCCCAACTCTCACCCCATATCATCTCTCTGGACCTTCCCCGTGCACCAGCCCCAAGCATCCTATATCCTGTATCGAACATAGACTGGCAATTCATTTCTTATATGATAGTATACATGTTTCAATGCCATTCTCCCAAATTATCCCACCCTCTCCCTCTCCCACAGAGTCCAAAAGTCTGTTCTATACATCTGTGTCTCTTTTGCTGTCTCGCATACAGGGTTATAATTACCATCTTTCTAAATTCCATATATATGTGTTAGTATACTGTATTGGTGTTTTTCTTTCTGGCTTACTTCACTCTGTATAATCGGCTCCAGTTTCATCCACCTCATTAGAACTGATTCAAATGTATTCTTTTTAATGGCTGAGTAATATTCCATTGTGTATATGTACCACAGCTTTCTTATCCATTCATCTGCTGATGGACATCTAGGTTGTTTCCATGTGCTGGCTATTATAAACAGTGCTGCATATCTCAATAGATGCAGAGAAGGCCTTTGACAGAATTTTCCAATTTATTGTGATCCACTCAGTCAAAGGCTTTGGCATAGTCAATAAAGCAGAAATAGATGTTTTTCTGGAATACTCTTGCTTTTTTGATGATCCAGTGGATGTTGGCAATTTGATCTCTGGTTCCTCTGCCTTTTCTAAATCCAGGTTGAACATCTTGGAAGTTCACCGTTCATGTATTGCTAAAGCCTGGCTTGGAGAATTTTGAGCATTACATTACTAGCATGTGAGATGAGTGAATTATGCAGTAGTTTGAGCATTCTTTGGCATTGCCTTTCTTTGGGATTGGAATGAAAACTGACCTTTTCCAGTCCTGTGGCCACTGCTGAGTTTTCCACATTTGCTGGCATACTGAGTGTATATTGGACACCTACCAAGCTGGGGGCTTATTTTCTGTTGTCATATCTTTTTGACTTTTCATACTGCTCTTGGGGTTCTTGCAGCAAGAATACTGGAGTGGCTTGCCATTCCCTCCTCAAGTGGGCAACATTTTGTCAGAACTCTTCACTATGACCTATCTGTCTTGGGTGGCCCTGCATGGCATGGCTCATAGCTTCATTGAGTTATGCAAGCCCATTTGCCATGACAAAGCTGTGATTCATGAAGGTGAGTTTATACAGATACTGCCCCCTCAAGGAAGTGAGAATAACATTCACTCCTTAAAAGTATGGGCTACTCATAGTGACACCCTTCCAAAGAGTAGAATGGGAAGTGGGGAAAAGAGTGACCCCAGAGTGGAGAAGGCTTAAGGACACTACCTTGGACAAGTGATCAAACTTAACATTATTAGTTATAACTTCTGTTGATAGCATCTTTCTTGAATATGAGGTGATGAAAATAATAATCCACCTCTGTGTTCTTCTTCCCCCAAATTCTTAACCCCTGTCTAATCATGGGGAAAAAAATCATACAGGTAGGAACTGCAGAATATTTTACAAAGTACATGACCAGTATTCTTCAGAACCATTAAGACCATGAAAAACAAGACAAGTCTGAGAAAGTGCCACAGTCCTTCTTAAAAGGATCTTTAGGAGACATGTTAATACATGATATTCTAGATAGGATCCTGGAACAGAAAAAAGACAATAGGTAAAAACCTAAGAATATATGAATAATGTATGGACTTTAGTAAATAATAATATATTGATATTGATTCATCAGTTGTGACAGATGTTCTCTACTAGTGTCCGATGTTGACAATTGGAGAAACTGGGTGCAAGGTTTATGGGAAGCCTTCTTATAATCTTTGCAATTTTCCTATAAATCTAAAACTATTCTAGAATAAAAAGTTCATTTAAAAATAAATTTTTTAAAAGTTTTTAACTTAAAAAGTATTAGACTGCAACATCAAAGTAGATAGAAGTCCTCATTCATAGAAGAATAATCCAAGATTCAGACTAAAAATTACATCTAAAGCTGTTCAAAAATAATTGAGATAGCAAAAAGGGGAAATTGGGGAAGAGAAGAATAAAATCATCATATTAGGCAGCCATTTGGTGTCAATTTTTTTAAAGTAATAATGGCATGGAAAAATGTATATGAAATAATTTTAAATGAAAAGACTGTAAAATAGGAGCAACACAT
>SJYT01001750.1:527049-630224 GCA_006410635.1 Cephalophus harveyi
TACATTTTCAATGTTTACATTGTTCCTATATTACTTTTTAAATCAGAAAAAATGCATATGATTTTTTAAAAATTAAGTCATGCTTAAAAATAGGCTGTGATATGAATGTAAATTCAATAAAGTCATTTTCAAATGGTTAACTTAGCTTTACTCCTCATTAAATGCATTCCTCCACGAGAAGAATTACTGTGCCTTGAGCTTTATAAGTCTAGGAAGCTGCAATTTGGTGTAACTATGAAGCTGAATCTTGCATGTATTAATACACCTTTCTTACGTGTTCCATGAAGAGAGAGACAATAGAGTTTTAAACATAGCCCTTGGAAAATCTGAAAATTTGAGTTCTAAATTTGGATTATTTACATCTTCAATTGTGTTTCCATTAAGTCTCTCCATTCCTTGGGAATCATACCTTCCTACATGTAAAAGGACACCTTCTGTTATTAAATCAGGAAGCATTCTGGGAAAATGACGTGTTCAGGCACTCTATTCCTGGCAAACAGTGAGCTGAAGTGCTTCCCTTTCGGTTTAACACACATGACCTCACTCATCTCCACAAACTCCTAAAGGCCAAGAAGCCACAGATGTTACCATTAAAAGGAGCATCAGATGAAGTCGCAAACAGGCATAGTGAGGGGAGGATAAGTTGATTTGCAGACCACATGGGAGGAGAAGCTTTCAGAGCCAAGGATGAATCCAGGGTTACAGTGTCGGGTAAAAATGTACTTGTTTAACATTCCAGAGAGGGAGGTGCTCGAGAGCTGCCTGACTTCTTCAGGCTATTCAAGGCCAACTTCTGGGGTGTAAGGAGGGGCAGCAGCTCACCTAACTACCTTATGGAGAAGAAAATGGCATGCTACACAGAGAACAACCCAGGAAAAGACCCACATCAGCACATTCTCGGTCCCCTTATAGATTTCTTAGGCTTTCCCACATAAAAACAGTTGCTATCCATACAATTCAGGGGCCTAGTGAGTTCTTTATACTTGGCATGACTAAGTTAACTCCAGTCTGACTGGCAAGGGGATAGAGAAGATTCCTTCGATCTCTACTTAAAAAAAAAAAAAAAATTAAAGTACTTCAAGAAAAACATTTGACTAGAGGAAAAATATGGAAATGTAGAAAAGGATACCACGTACCCTGAAAAAGATGTCAGGACTCCGTTTCCTCTCTATTTATGCCAACTGGGGGGTAAACTGTGGCAGCATACACTTTCTGAGGGTTTTTTCCCTTTTTATAAAAGCATGGAATTCTACCTGAGTAGGTTCAAGATGTGGGCTACTCTTCAAGTATTATGATAATAGTTACATACTAATCATATCAATTTTCTACTTGTTCTGAAAAATTTAGAAGTGTCATTTTGAAAACTGAGTTTACCAAGTGAAATGGCTCAGTTGATAATCATTTTTTTAAAACTGTGTTTGAATTTCACTTTTTCACAGAAATCCCAATGGAAAATGTCTTTTAGTGCCTCAATCCCATTTCTCAGAAAAGATTGAAGTTACTATTTTGGATTCCCGCATAGACTGCTTATTGAACTTCACTCAGAGCTCAGCCAGACTGTCTTTCTGTGAGTTATTCCCTAACTAGTAAGTCATTTGGGACATCAAGTGGCTCATTCATTGACGCCTTAAGCTTAGTTCCTCTTTGCGATGCTCTGGGCTCAGAATTTTATGATGACTCAAATATTAGCTTCACAGTCCTGGTTATGACCCATGTTTGTGGTGTTCTCTGTGGCACGAGAAAGATCTTGAAGGGCAATTTCACACCCTCCCTATGCCATTATCACCTTCTGATTCCAGTATCAGTTTAATAGTATGTAAAATCCCAAGGTATGTTTCAGCTGGCGAAACTGAAAGCCAACAACAATTTTGAATTTAAAGCCAATCACTTGATGAAAACACAAGCTTCTGCATGTCTTTTTTCTATTACCATCCACTACTCACACTGTTTTCCAGACTTATATTTTAAGACTGACTAAAGAGGTGAGATATGAGCCTTCATTTTCATTACTAAGAAGGCAGAGCTCCATAGAAAAATGTCTGACTCCAGAACGGAGACGAAAAAAAGTGCAAGATAATATTTTGTGGTACCAGATAATAAAGGAGGTGTGTGGTGTTGGAGAAGACACTTCAGAGTCCCTTGGGCTGCAGGGAGATTCAACCAGTCCATCCTAAACGAGATCAGTCCTAGGTGTTCACTGGAAGGACTGATGTTGAAGCTGAAACTCCAATACTTTGGCTACCTGATGCAAAGAGCTGACTCATTGGAAAAGACCCTGATGCTGGGAAAGACTGAGGGCAGGAGGAGAAGGGGAAGACAGAGGATGAGATGGTTGGATGGCATCACCGACTCGATGGACATGGGTTTGGGTAGACTCTGGGAGTTGGTGATGGACAGGGAGGCCTGGCGTGCTGCAGTTCATGGGGTCACAAAGAGTTGCACATGACTGAGTGACTGAACTGAACTGAACTAAAAGTAATAAGAATGGGCTTCTCAGATGGCCCAGTGGTAAAGAATCTGCCTGCTGAGCAGGAGACATGGGTTCGATCTCTGGGTTGGAAAGATCCCCTAGAGAAGGAAATTACAACTCACTCCAATATTCTTGACTGGAAAATCCTATGAACAGAGGAGCCTGGCAGACTACTGTCCATGGGGTCGCAAAAGAGTCGGACACCACCACAGAAGTGATGGGAAAGTGTCAAAAATACACAGGAGTCGATTTGAGTGGAATTCCAACGGCCACACCTGAACAATGTGAGCAAAGAGCAGATGAATTAATCATGATAATAATGAATTAAAGTCCAGAGGCTAGAACAACAAGCCATGAGGGCATACTGATGTAAATAGATAATTGAAACAAATAAGTGGAAAGTGGAAAGCACATCCTCCTGATAGAGTTCTCACTAACAAATAGAGACGAAGGGGTGAAAACAGAAAATCATCACTTGATAACAAACACGGTAGCAATTGTTCCAGGCAAGAATCACCAACAGATGCAAAAATTACTGATGAAAAATATCATGAGGAATGGTATATTTATGTAGTCTCAAAGTATCCCTCTATAAGTTACCTATTGATTAAAACAGGGAAAATAGTAACTATAGTAAAGAAACCTAGAAGATATCACCTTAACCAGTTAAAATTAACATTACCGGTAATGAGATGATGGTCAACAGCAGGCTGTGCTACACTGATGAGGACACAACCTCATTTTTGTGGAATTTTTACCCAAAATGAGTAACCAGAGTTTAATCAGGAGAAAATATCAGGTAACCTTAAATTTAGAAACATTTCTAGAAATACCTGACCAACACTCTTCAAAAGTATCAAGGATGTGAAAGATGAAGAAAGATTGAGAGATAGTTCCAGATTAAAGGAAACTAAAAATATGTGGAACTAAATGTAATGTGTGATCATGAATTGGATGCTGGATTAGAAATATGACCATCAATGGATAATTCATAAAAATGTGACTAAGATCCAATGATTGTGCTGAACAATATTAATCTCTTTATTTTGATTATTTGGTTATGCAAGATTGTTAACTTTTGGGGAATTTGGGTGAAGTGATATGGAGAATGTTATCATATATAAATCTGAAATTACATGAAAATCAAGTAAAAATTTTTCAAAAAACATTAAAATTGATTGAAATACAATCTCACAAACAATTCAGAATACTTTTGGAGTAACAATCCTATGAGGACTTATCCACATTTTAAGGAAAAAGTTAAGGAAGTTGAAGTCATTTGCTGTAAGATCACAGGATTAGTGAATATGGACTTTAAGACCTGACTTTAAAGACTTAAAAGATAAGTGGCATGTTCAATTTCATCATATAATTATGCCAGTGTTATTTTGCTTTAAAAATCATCTTTATTGAGAAATAGTTTACATAAAATAGTATGTACCTAATTTAAGGGTTGGCTTCCCAGGTGGCGCAGTGGTAAAGAACCCACCTGCTAATGCAGGAGATGCAAGAGTTCAGTTCAGTCGCTCAGTCATGTCCGACTCTTTATGACCCCATGAATCGCAGCATGCCAGGCCTCCCTGTCCAACACCATCACCCGGAGTTCACTCAAACTCACGTCCATCGAGTCAGTGATGCCATCCAGCCATCTCATTCTCTGTCGTCCCCTTCTCCTCCTGCCCCCAATCCCTCCCAGAATCAGAGTCTTTTCCAATGAGTCAGCTCTTCTCATGAGGTGGCCAAAGTACTGGAGTTTCAGCTTTAGCATCATTCCTTCCAAAGGACACCCAGGGCTGATCTCCTTTACAATAGACTGGTTTGATCTCCTAGCAACCCAAGGGACTTTCAAGAGTCTTCTCCAACACCACAGTACAAAAGCATCAATTCTTTGGCGCTCAGCTTTCTTCACAGTCCAACTCTCACATCCATACATGACCACTGGAAAAACGATAGCCTTGACTAGACAGACCTTGGTTGGCAAACCAATGTCTCTGCTTTTCAATATGTTATCTAGATTGGGCATAACTTTTCTTCCAAGGAGTAAGCGTCTTTTAATTTCATGGCCGCAGAGACGTGAGTTCAATCCCTGTGTCAGGAGGATCTCTTGGAGGAGGATATGGCAACCCCTTCCAGTATTCTTCCCTGGAAAATCCCATGGACAGAGAAGCCTGGCAGGCTACAGACCATGGGATCACAAAGAATTCAACATGACTGAGTGACTGAGTACACTGCATACACTTGAAAGGTATGGTTTGGTGAGGTTTGAAAGATATATATAGCCATGCAACCACCACCACAATCAAGATATAGAACGTTCTGTCAACCTCCCAAATTCCCTTATGTACCTTTCTAGTCATTTGCTACCATTCTCCCCATCCCAAAGAGTCATACCTGTTCTTTGTCCATTCAAATTGAATTTGTCATTTTAGGATCTCATATAAATGGAATCATTTGCTGTAAATTGTTTTGCGTCTGACTTCTCTTGCTTAGGATCATGTTTTGAAACTCATTCATGTTGTTGACGATGTCAGTAATTTGTTATTTTTTAATTTTTGTAGTCCTTTATGCACATCTGTGTATAAATAACGTGTTTATCCAGTCACCACTTATTGACGAACATTTGAATTATTTACAACTCTGGCTATTATAAATAAAGTTGCTGTGACATTAATATACAAGTCTTTTTGTGGACATGTGTCTTCATTTCTTTGTGTAAATATATAGAAATGGGACTGCTTGGTTGTATGGTAAGCATATGTTAACTTTACAAGAAACTGTCAAGTGTTTTTCCACAAAAGTGTACAAGTTTGCATTCTATCCGCAATGAATGGAAGTTCCAGTTACTAGTCCACACCCTCATCAACATGGAATATAATCTATCTGCATGTATATATATTGTGTGTTTTTAAATTTAAAATTTTAATATTTATTAATTTTTTTAAATCACAAAATAGTGTTCTAATCACAGAACATTTAGAAAAAGTTGAAATACATAAATAATAGCCAAAACCCCTTGATCCCAACCTGTTGGACACAACCACTTTTATAATCTGGGGATTTTCAGTTTTTTATTTTTCTATATATGTTATATATACATATAATAAACAGGATCATATTGTATAAAAGTCTTGATATGCATTATATTTCCACCAACTATATTTTCTTAGCTCTTATTTCTTTAGTAGTTTGGAAGGTACAATCACAGTTTTACTATTAGTGATTATCTTTTTGTTGTTCAGAGCAGTTTGAAATATTTCTTATCAAGCCTAAGAATGTAATGATATCTAATAATTATCATCTGTATAAAATGAGAAAACTTTCAGGCTTTTGCTGTCCTTGCTGTTTCTCCCTCACTTCACAATTTTGATTGATGTAATCTGGAATTCAATCTAAATTATTATTATCTTGCATTGTTAACTTTTCTCTGAAGACATTTTTGAAATTTTCATCAAATTTACAACAGTTTAGTTCATTATTTCCTCAAATAATCTTACCTTTTCCCCAATACTCAAATGTTAAACCAGCTGGTATTTTTCCACAGGTCACTGAGACTTGATACACAGTTTATAAAAAGTTGTTTTTATCAGAGATCACAGACATGCAGACATCTAGAAACATTTGTTTCATTTGCTTGAGGAACATTTGTTTGTCCCGCATTCTACTAGATTATGGTGGGAAAGTGAATCTGAATTCTGTTACTCCATTAAGACAGAATACAGAGGTCTTACATTTTTCTTTTGATTTGCTGTTACATCTCACAGAGTCACCATTTTCTAAATCCAGTTTCCCCCAGATTGATCTGTATTTCACAGTCTGCAAAGGGCTTACTGCTTCACTTTTATGATTCAGTTCTTTAGAGTAGGACGTAAAACAAGCACTGAGACCTTATCAAGCTCATGAAATAATGAATAAAACATTTAAATGCTTTCCAGGTCAAGGTGACATTAAGTAAGGATAAAGATGGGCTGCACCTTGATGGCCCAACAGCAGGATCTTTTCCTACAAGGGAATGCTTGCCTTTCATCAAGAAAATTTTATGAGTGCTCATTAGGCACTTGGTGGGGGACAGTAAACTAAACAAGAAATGGCTCTGAATCATGTTTAACTGCCAAGTGTTTCAGTATCAATAAAGTCAGACCTAAAGATAATAGCCAAATCAAATAGTATCCTAACTATATATTCTATTATATCCTAACTATAATAGTATGCCAGAAAAAAATGACACATATATAATGTAGAGACAATTATGACTTTGTGTGTTTATTTCAGTATATGATTGATAACCTTCTATAATTCCCCCAGTTCCTCAAGATGATTGGAGTGTAGACTCTTTAGTATCTGTCTGAGTTCTATTTTTCTAGACTCCTCTTATTTTCCAGCTTGATTGAGATACTATTGACATACAACATGTATGTTTAAGATGCAAAGTGTGATGATTTGATACATATGTATATTATGAAACAATTATCACAATAAAGTTAGTTAACACCTGTATCCTCACATATCATTATCATTTTTTGGTGATAATAATATTTAAGATTCACTCTCTTGACAACTTTCCAGTATACAATATGGTAACGATAATGATAGTCACTACACTGTGCATTAGATCTGTGGAACTTATTCATCTTATAGCTGGGAGTTTGCACCCTTTGACCCACATGTGCTGACACAGAAAGGAAAGATATCTGTTCTATCAATACATCTTTTACACCAAACCAGTCATGTATTACTTAGAATGTAAAAAGGAATATCTGTAATTGTTATATTACTATGTATTAATAGTTACCTTGATGAGCACATTGACAAGCTTTAAATTCTTTAAAAATTTAGCAAAAACAATTTTAAAGTATCTTAATATAGCTTTCTACCATATTCAGATTTCTACTCTGTCTCAACCCCAAATACCTTTTCATATTTGGGGGGTGGGTTTAAATTTTATTCATTTTTTAATTGGCGAAAAACTGCTTTACGATTTTGTGTTGGTTTCCCTTCCCTCCTGAGTGGAAATCCTTCCTCCAATCCCAATTGTCTACATCATCACAGAGCACCAGGCTCAGCTCCCTATGTTTTATAGCAGCTTCCCACTGTTTTACACATGCTTGTGTGCTAGGTCACTTCAGTTGTGTCCAAATCTGTGCGATCCTATGGACTATAGTCTGCCAGGCTCCACTGTTCATAGGATTCTCCAGGCACAAATACTGGAGTGGGTTGCCATGCCCTCCTCCAGGGGATCTTCCCCACCCAGGGATCGAACCTGTGTTTCTTATATCTTTTGCATTGGCAGGCGGTTTCTTTACCACTAGCACCACCTGGGAAGTCCACACATGTTAGCACATATATGTCAATGCAACTTTCTCAATTCGCCCCACCCTCACCGTCCCCCACTGTGTCTACAAGCTCCCTACTAAGTTCATTGGTACCATTTTTATAGATTCCATATATATGCATTAATATACAATGACCCCAAATACTTTTTCATATTAAGGCTAAATAGAAATACAGGTTTTCTAGAATATTAATTTATAAATATGATAGAAAAAAATAAAACACACATCCCAATAATTTCAATATTGTGGCTAACATGTTGAGTTTTTAAAATACTTTTTAATGTTTCTAAAAGAGAAGAAACTCAGTTATGGAAACTCAGTTACATGCATATGTAAATATATATATATGACAAATATCATCTCTAATTATATAAACAAAGCACAGCATCACACAATTTTGCATTAGAAGCATTAGGGAAATTTGCTGTTCTCTGATCAAACATTACACAGTTATCACACATTGTGACTTTATATCTTGTCTGAATTAGGTACAGTTTTCACCTAGAATGAAGAAGTGGATATTTTTTAGCTGAATGATTACCATTCATTGACTGTGACAGGAGTTAGTAAGTTTCTTGGGCATAGAATAGCAGAGACAGCAGGTGTGAATAAAGGAAAGAGCTTCAGTAAGGAAAGGAGTCTCTGTTGGTAATCTGAAGCTTCTCACATGACATCAGGAACTTTATAGGATTAGACAGCAAACTAAAATGGACTCTTCGGTCAGCACATCCAGCTACAACTGCTCACAGTCAAAATGCAATTCAGTAGTCAGGGCTGAAACTGGGGAAATGCAGGAAGTAACATCCAAATGCCAAGATCGTATTTAAGAATAAAATCTTTATTGAAAGTACTTATAATAGTGATTGATACAGAGTAGATATTTAATATATGTTGGCTCAACTTTGGGGAGATAGGAACTATCTCATAGGAGTAACATGGCCACTTGTCAGCTTGTATTTTCTTGAGCAAGTCACTTGAACCCTTTGATCTTTAATTTTTTATGTAAAATTTATACAATGAGAGCCCTTTAATGCTAAGATATCTACAATACAAAGCACTACTCTTTCTAAAACACTACAGATGAGCAGTGAAGTACAATCCTCAAGCGTGATTGAAAGATATCTAGGTAGGCTGTTTGTGTTTTCCTTTGAGAATTCAACTTGATAGTCATAAAGCACTGTGTTACAGGGGTTTCAAGGTGAATAGGACACAATCTCTCCTCTTATAGAGAAACTTCTTGAGAATAAGATCAAATTTATTAAGCACTTCTGTTATTCTAGGCCCTGGACAACATTACCTTATTTCATTACATTCTTACAGCAACCCAATGCGTAAGTTACGAGCATCACAACAGTAAAGAATCCATTCAGAAAAGTTAAAGATGACTATGGTCATCCCTTGTGTAATCAACTAATGCAAACCACGAGCACTTCCCCAATGCAGCAAGGTCTTTTTCTCAGGCCCTGGTTTAAGGCAGAAAGTGATCATTACTAAGCTGCTCCTCTAGAAAAATGCTCAAGAGTCCATGATAAAGAAAGGAAGACTTCTTTCATTTTAAAGTAGCACTAGATTTGGAGCTGTAACATGAGTAATGATGTCAAAACGGTTCCATTTCCAAACAGCTTGGTCAGAGTGACTGTAACAATATGTTGTATATCTGCCATCACGGACCCAGGAAGAAAACCAGATCCACTCGATGCGGACAGATAGTCACGAGGGGAAACAAGTTGAGTGTTTCATAGACAAAAGTTTGGGACATGATGCAAAACGCTAGGTCTAGTGATTGGTCCCCTATTCCTGAGGCTAGCAGGGAAATGGTTCTAACCCACACTTAGAACCACTTAGCCAGGGAGCTCTTGCTGTTTAACATTTTATGGTGAGTCAGAACTGTACATCCTTGCTTTTGAAAATGTTTTTACCTCTGCTTGGAATGCACCTCCTCTTTTGCTGTTATTAATCCTTAGTTCAGTTCAGTCACTCAGTCGTGTCCAACTCTTTATGACCCCATGAATCGCAGCACGCCAGGCCTCCCTGTCCATCACCAACTCCCGGAGTTTACCCAAACTCATGTCCATTAAGTCGGTGATGACATCCAGCCATCTCATCTTCTGTCGTCCCCTTCTCCTCCTGCCCCCAGTCCCTCCCAGAATCAGAGTCTTTTCCAGGGAGTCAACTCTTCGCATGAGGTGGCCAAAGTACTGGAGTTTCAGCTTTAGCATCAGTCCTTCCAATGAACACCCAGGACTGATCTCCTCCAGACTGGACTGGTTGGATCTCCTTGCAGTCCAAGGGACTCTCAAGAGTCTTCTCCAACACCACAGTTCAAAAGCATCAATTCTTTGGTGCTCAGCCTTCTTCACAGTCCAACTCTCACATCCATACATGACCACAGGAAAAACCATAGCCTTGACTAGATGGACATTTGTTGGCAAAATAACATCTCTGCTTTTGAAAATGCTATCTAGGTTGGTCATAACTTTCCTTCCAAGGAGTAAGCGTCTTTTCATTTCATGCCTGCAGTCACCATCTGCAGTGATTTTGGAGCCCAAAAAAATAGTCTGACACTGTTTCCACTGTTTCCCCATCTATTTCCCATGAAGTGATGGGACCAGATGCCATGGTCTTCGTTTTCTGAATGTTGAGCTTTAAGCCAACTTTTTCACACTCCTCACAGGCTGCAGGGTATTTGCACAGGCTCCAGGGTAGTTGCTTCAGCAGTTGCAGCTCCAGGGCTCTAGAGCACAGGCTCAGTAACTATGGCCCGTGGTCTTAGTTGCTCTGTGGCATGTGGGATCTTCCTGGATCAGGGATCAAACTCATGTCTCCTGCACTGGCAGGCAGATTCTTCACCACTGAGCCCCCAGGAAAGCCCTCTCCAGACTATCTAATTTTTTTTAATGATTTTAGATTTTCAGAAAAATTGCAAAGACATTACAGAGGATGCCTATAGGCTGCTCACTCAGCTGTTAACTCTTAAATAACAATAGCATTATTTGTCCAAACTGGTAAAATAACAAGGGTACAATAATACGACCAGCTAAATCACAGACTTTATTCAAATTTCACTGGCTTTTCCACTAATGTGCATTTCTATTCCAGGATTCAAACCAGGATACCACACTGCACTTAGTTACTACATCTTTAAAATCTTATACTATTGTCTCTGACTCATTTATCACTCTTTACCTTGCATTTCAGTGATGTGTAGACATTTATCTATCTACTAGAGTGGAGCCACCTTGAAGGCAGGATTCATGGCAAGCCTGATTCATTTTGTTACCCTGAAGTGACTTGCACTAATCATATGCTTTGTAATTATCTATTAATTATATATAAAATGTGTAATTGAGGATATATCATTTCTTCACATTCCTGGATTTTCTTCACCCTTGTTGCCCCTTCATTTGCCAGTTGTCTCTCCACTTACCCACTTCTAAATGATTGCCTGCCCAGGTCTCAGACTTTGGGCCATTTCTCTGTTTTTTTTGTCTATGCTTAGATGACAGGTGGGTCATCTCATCCGGTCCTGAGGCATTAAATGCTCCCAATATGCTAAGGGTTCCAAAATTGTACCTTTAGCCCAGACTACTCTCCTAGTATCTAGACCTCTATACTAAACTGCATTGCTGACCTCTAACTTCGCATGTCTGATTGGAATCATGAAATTAACACATCCAACATGTAGTTGCCAACCTTCTCCCCATTTCACACCTACTACTCCAATGTTCAGGCTTCCTTTGCGGCTCAGCTGATAAAGAATCTGCCTGCAATGTGGGAGACCTGGGTTTAATCCCTGGGTTGGGAAGATCCCCTGGAGAAGGGAAAGACTACCCACTCCAGTATTCTGGCCTGGAGAATTCCATGAACTGTATAGTCCATGGGGTGGCAAAGAGTCCAATGTTCATGTCATCTCAGTAAACATAGCTCTGTTTACTCAAATCAAATACTTGAGAATCTCTTTTTTCCTTTCTTTTACAAGCCCACACCAAGCCTCTCAGAAAGCACATCGGGTTTAATGCTTTTAATGATTTTCCCAAAAGTCACAGAGTGGCAGGAGTTGTTGTTATTCAGTTGCTAAGTTGTTTCCAGCTCTTTGCGATCTCATGGACTGCGACACAGCAGGCTTCCCTGTCCTTCACTGTCTCCTGGAGTTCACTCAAATTCATGTCCACTGAGTGAGCGATGTCATCCAACCATCTCATCCTCTGTCATCCCCGTCTCCTCTTGCCGTCAATCTTTCCCAGCATCAGGGTCTTTTCTAATGAGTTGGCTTTTCACATCATGTGATGTTGGAGCTTCAGCTTCAGCATCAGTCCTTCCCATGAATATTCAGGGTTGATTCCCTTTAGAATTGACGGGTTTGATCTCCTTGCAGTCCAAGGGACTCTCAAGAGTCTTCTCCAGCACCACAGTTCAAAAGCATCAACTCTTTGCCACTCAACCTTTATGGTCCAACTGTCATGTCTATATATTACTACTGGGAAAACCATAGTTTTGTTTTTATGGACCTTTGTTGGCAAAATTATGTCTCTGCTTTTTAATACACTGTCTATGTTTGTCAAAGCTTTTCTTCCAAGGAGCAAGCATGTTTTAATTTCATGGCTGCAGTCACCATCTGCAATGACTTTGGAGCCCAAGAATGGGATCAGTTGCCATGATCTTAGTTTTTTGGATGTTGAGTTTTAGGCCAGCTTTTTCACTCTCCCCTTTCACCTTCATCAAGAGGTTCTTTAGTTCCTCTTCACTTTCTGCCATTAAGGTGGTGTCATCTGCGTATCTGAGTGGCAGGAGAATTGGACTTAAATCCAGACTTTTCCCATTTATTCCACAGCTCCCTTGAGCATGAGAAGTCACAGCAAAAAATGAAATGTACATTTGGGTCAAGGTAGGGCCACTGGGCTGGAGAATACCAGAGCTGGCCACAGGACACATGTCAAGTGGAAGCACCAGGGTAGGAGGGCATGAACACCACACGGTAGTAGACACATGCAGGAGGCTTTGTTATGTTCTGGAAAAGTGCTTGTGTTTTACTCTCAGGGCAATGTGAGCCATGATCTAATGCAAAATGTATAAGGAATGTATGTTACTTTATTGACATTTTGCAACTTGAGCAGAACATTTGGTTGAAATGGGGAATAGAGGCGCTGAACTAGATCGTACTGCTAACTAGGATACCTAATCATAAAAAGTCATGAGAGAGAGAACTGAGGGTAGTTCCGAGAGAACTGATGATAGTTCAGTCTCCCTTTATCCAGCAGAGAAATTAACTTCAGCAGAATCTTATTTTAATTTTTGAATCATAACAAAGAACCAGACTTAAAGTTCCATTCTTAAGTGGTGATATTTACCATTGGTAATGTGGCTAACATTCACTTTGTAATGACTGGCAAATAAATATTCTATACATACTTCTTAAATGGATACATGAAAGTAGTTAGCTAACCTTACGTGAAGGAATCACACTTTATTCTACTAAGATGGTGGGAACGTACCAGGAAAGTCAAGACTAAGTGACTTAGACGTCTGCTCTGAACTGGTGACCACATGCAACATACTTAAACTGCTACCATCTCTCTCTCTCTTTTTCTCTCTCTCCCTCTCTCCGCTAGTCGCCTTCTCTATTAGTCCTTCAGTAACACTGAGCCTTATAAAGCTGAAATGCCAACCTGCGCTTGTCACAGATTTGAATTCTGGAGACAAGAAACCTGGAAGGTCACACTCCATAGCAGACTTATTTCACTGCTGCTTTAAAAACGCTGCTTCAAATTACTCACATTTCAATATCTTCATTTTCTCTTCGGTTTGCAATTACCATTAGGATTCTATCAACAACAAAATTTTAGCCAATTATACTACTGAGTGATGTATTTTTAAAAAACAATTACAGATGGCAATCTACTTGGCGAATCTCTTCAGCAGAAATAAAATAATTCGTTAAGTTGGTTTGCTGGTCAGATGAAAAATTAAGGCAAAGGAGTTTGGGGTTTGTTTCTTATTTAGCATGGGTCAGTTGTGCACAAGAAAACAGGCAGCAGACACTGCAGTACTTTCCATTTTGTGAAGGATGCCAAGTAGAGTCAACTTATTTTCAGAATAACTTCGAAAACATCCTTCTAGTTTTCAGCAAATATGATTTTGCTGAAAAGATTTTGGCTTTTAATTGGGGTCTTTCATCAAATATCTTTGCTTTTTTCCTGTTTCATTTTAGAAAGTATGGTCTTTCTATAAAAATGTGATAAAAATCTCAGTTTCTACCAGAGATCAGCATATACACAGCCACTTGATTCTATAAAGGATCTGACTCAGCAGGAAGAACAAAAATACAACACAGTTGTCATCTGGAAGGCCCACTGAAAACAACATCATCCACATCTCTACAAGTTTTCTTCTAGAAGCTCATGTTACTTTCGATCCAAAATTGTTCTTCAAAAGATTCATAAAGGGAAGATGAACAAAACAAACTGAATGAAAGAGCAGCATGTAGTAGGCTTGGAACATCTGGATCGTGTAGGAGCGTTTTTAAATAGCATCTTGGTGGAAGTCGTGTTTGTGTGCACACGTGTGCCTGTGGGTATCCAAATACTCCAGTTTCATGTGTTTATTAATTCATAGTCATAAAGCAGAGTGGACCTCCAGGGGAATACCAGTCATCATTTACCCAAATAGAGCTGAAAAGAACTATCCTTAAGGTAACATAATTTGGTATTGTTATAACAAATCAGTTACTGACAGATTGGGACATTTAAAATTGTAGTACTAATTTTCTGTAACTAAACAAATTTTAAAATTACTTATGTATCAAGCGTCACCTTGAATTTAAGAATTTCAGCAATCACAGGTAATTTAATCAACGCTCCTTGATCAATGAGCTCGATATTCTCTGTGTTGGGACATTGATGTGACAATGAATGCTTCCCACCTCTTATTCTAAGTCACGTGAGGGCTCCATTTCACATGGAGGTTTCCAGTAATAGTGTAAGATTTTAAATGAACACCAAAAGCATTATTTGTTTTTAAAAAGTCAAACTGAAGTTTGTGGAGGAAAAATTAGGCAGCATTTAATGGATGGAACAGACAGTGGAAACATCTGACAGAACAGTAGGAAACTTTGTACTGTTTTGAATGCCTCACTACTCCTCACACCATCTGTCATGCATTTGTCATGAAATAAACAATTTTCAGAAATGTTTTGTCCAGGAAAGAGACATTTTACATTTTATGGATTGATTTATTCCACGTGGACTTAATGTAGGGGCGTGCAAGAAGATCACATGAGAAGGAGGTACTTTTTTGCTAATAGCTACTAGTTCTTTCAGTTATGGAGAGTGCGAGATGTGGATACAGATTAGAACAGCTAGATCAAATAGGAAATGTGAGGGGTGGCCTGAAGAGAGAGGCAGGGCTGCCAAGAGCAAACGCTGAATTTCCTGCCGTTTTTATTTTCCCAAATCAGAGTTTCTGAGAAAGGTCTGGCTGGAAGAAAGAACTGGGGGGAAGGGAGAGGAAAAAGGACTCTTCTCGAGGAGTTGGGGGGGGGGGCGGTCTCTCCTTTATAAAATTCTTGAACTGTCGCCACAATCTGGCCATCTTTTTCTGCCAGAGGAAACATGACGGTCTCTTCGTTATTTACAATTTTCATACTATGTCTCAGTTGATTACAAAGTCTCTTCCCACCTCTCCATATGTGAAAATTACATTTTATTAAATAGCTCCTGTTGCCTTAATAGTTCAGGAGCATTTTCCACAACAGTTCAATGACCGTGACCCTTGGCTCGACTCTGACCATGACTTATTAGAATATTTTTAAATGTCATCTCCCTGGGATTTTTTCTACTTAAGAATTTTCAGCTTCAACTTTGTTTCTTCTATTCTACAAATGCCATTTGCTCTGTATTGAGGAGACACGTGTTGTGATAGGAGACTCTGAACACTGTCTCAGCTTCAGTGGAGCTGTATGTTCTTGGACAAGTTATTTAACCTCCTGCTTTTTGGATCCTAAAAGGGCCATGGTGACTCCTCAGGACTGTGGTGAAGGGTGAATGAGATAATGTATTTAGAGCATCTGGTTCGTATCAGGAAATAAATGTTTATTCCCTCCCCACACTTGTTCCTTCCGTCTCTTTAACCATTATTCCCACTACTGTATCTGTCTTTCATCCTCCAGATTCTCCTACTCCTCTGTGTTCATGGCATCACTTTTGGCTTTCTCGGGGATGAATGACAAGACGGAGGCACTGTGGGCTGAAGCCGTGCTCTCTCCCCATCTATTATGCTATGTCAGAAACAATTTTAAAGCTCCACAATTCATACTTCAAAGAGCAATAAAAAGTAGCGGGAGTGTTCTAAAATGACCAGAACAGTTCTGGCTTTTGCTCATGCTTTTCAAATTTCTCTCTCACCTCTATACTTCTGAGGTCCAGACAAATTTTGTTGCTTTTTTTCCTCCCACCCTCTATCTCTCTTGGTAATTTCATCTTTGTTTTGCTTTCTGTTAACATTTCCCCCTCCTTTTGCTGTATCATTTAATTGGGTATCCACTTGAGATGAACAGTGATTTCTTCTGGTTAAATCCAGCGGCCTTGCATCTCTGATTGAGTTGCCCTGTACTGGCCTTAACACTAATGACTGGCCTTAATGCTAATAACTCATCTTGCTATTTCATCTGTTCTTCTGTAGTAGCGCTGATTTCCTCACATTTCTCACATAGTTCCTCATTTTCACATGTGGTGTAGCTTCAAATAATCGTACCTCCTTATCTAAAATATCGTTATAACCACTTTTTGTTTTCCCCTTTTCCAGGCACTAAAAAGAACAGAAAGTCTGCCTATTTTCCATTTTATTTGCCATGATGATTGTTAGGGATCTCCAGAGAAACAATGCCAATAGGATAGATCGATAGACAGATAAAAGAGATTTATTATATGATTTGGCTTACGTGATTATGGAGGCTGACGAGGCTCTCAATCCGCCGTCTGCAAGCAGAGGTACCAGGAAAGTTGGGGGTGTGATCAATCTGAGTCTGAAAGTCTGAGAAGCAGGGAGGCTGCTGCTGTAAATCCTGAAGTCTGAAGGCCCGAGAACCAGGAGCTCCAATGTCTATGGGCAGGAAAAAATGGGTGTCCCCGTTCAAGAAGAGTCAAATAATTCACCCTACCTTTGCCTTTTTGCTCCATTCACACTCTTGATGAATTGAAAGATGCCTGCCTCCAACGCTGGTGAGGATGCATCTCTATTCAGTATTCTAAACCACATGTTAGTCTCTACCAGAGACACCTCGCAGACCTACCCAGAAATATGTTGGCTATTATCCTGAAGGCTTATAAGCCCTGTGGAAGTGGGGACAGTGAGATACTTGAATTTTCATCAATGTCACTATCCTTCAGTGGAAAGCATTTAATTGTGAACCCACCCTACTTCACAGAAGAGATCTTCTCTTCCAGGTTTCTGGCTGCAATTGAAAAAGTTTATGATCTTTTAGACTCTGCCATGTCTTCTTTTTGTGATACCTATTTTGTGATGCTACCTTTATGATTCCAAAGCAAAAGTCATGAATAATGTAAGCTACAACCACAAAGTTTCAAAAAAAAAAATCAATAAAATGCACAAACCAATATAGGAGAGAGATAAGAGAAAAATAATTTATAATAGATTAGCATGAACTTCATTATGTAAGTGATTAAGACTGAGCATTCTAAAAGATACAATAGTGTAGTCATGATTGTACCTATATACCAAACCAACTTGTGACAAACACAGAGGCAGATGGTTAGAGGTATGTTTCTTTGGAGACTCAAATAGCATACATAAGTGGTGCTACTGTCAGAATGTGACCTTCAGAAATAGTGATAAAGTCCAAACAATACAAAATACAATCCTTCCCCTGAAAAATAATAGTGTTGTTATATAACATGGAATTAGTTTCTAGACTCAGATAATATTAAACAGGGTTTTAACTTATATGAATACTTTGTGGGACAATGATGAATTATCTATGATGCTATTAATAGATTTTATTGTCTGGATTGTCTCATGTATTCCAGGACACTGCCTACAGATCTAGTGAAAACCAGTAGCATCTCATCTTCACTGTGGGGGCAACCCAAAATTGTTCCTCTCCCCCATTTATGAAATGCCACCGAGAAGATGAGAGTGTTCCCATTGATAATCACTCCTCTAAGTTATCCATCTGCCAGTGAATGTGAGCAGGGAGAAAGGAGGAGTGTGTCAACATTCATGAGGGTATGGATTGATGTTTATTACACACCTACTAGGGCTTTCCAGGTGGAGCTAGTGGTAAAGAACCCTCCTGCCAATGCGGGAGACCTGGGTTCAATCCCTGAGTTGGGAAGAGCCCCTGGAAGAGGTCATGGCAACTCACTCTAGTATTCTTACTTGGAGAACCCCATGGACACAGGAGCCTTGCAGGCTACAGTCCATAGGGTCAAACTCCAGGAGATAGTGAAGGACATGACTGAAGCAACTTAGAATGCACACATGCACACACCTACTAATGGCAGAAAGCAAAGAAGAGCTAAAGAGCCTCTTGATGAAGGTGAAAGAGGAGAGTGAAATAACTGCTTAAAACTCAACATTCAAAAACTAAGATCATAGCATCCAGGGCCATTACTTCATGGCAAATAGATGGGAGAAAAGTGGAAATGGTAGCAGATTTTATTTTCTTGGGTTCAAAAAATCGCTGCAGATGGTGATTGCAGCCATAAAATTAAAAGATGCTTGCTCCTTGGAAGAAAATCTATGACAAACCTAGACAGCATATTAAAAAGCACAAACATCATTTTGCAGACGAAAGTCCATACAGTCATAGCTATGTTTTTTCCAGTACTCATAAATGGATGTGAGAGTTAGACCATAAAGAAGGCTGAGCACCAAAGAACTGATGCTTTCACACTGTGCTAGAGAAGACTCTTGAGAGTTCCTTGGACTGCAAGGAGATAGAAACAGTCAGTCCTAAAGGAAATCAACCCTGAATATTCATTGGAAGGACTGATGCTGAAGCTGATGCTCCAATACTTTGGCCACCTGATTCGAAGAGCTGACTCAATGGAAAAGACTCTGATCCTGGGAAAGACTGAGGGCACGAGGAGAAGAGGACAACAGAGGATGAGATGGCTGGATGGCATCACTGACTCAATGGACAAGAGTTTGAGCAAACTCCAGGCGATAGTGAAGGACAGGGAAGCCTGATGTGCTGCAGTTCATGATGTGGCAAAGAGTCGCACACAACTTGGTGACGGAAAAACAATGAACAGCAACAACACATCTACTATGTCACAATGTCTATGAAAGTATCTCACATGTTTTTAAACTTTATCTTGAAAATCGATCTTTGAGGTAGGCACCCTCAGTTCAGTTCAGTTCAGTTCGGTGGCTCAGTCTTGTCTGACTCTTTGCGACCCCATGAATCACAGCACGCCAGGCCTCCCTGCCAATCACCAACTCCCAGAGTTCACTCAGACTCACGTCCATTGAGTCGGTGATGCCATCCAGCTATCTCATCCTCTGTCGTCCCCCTCTCCTCCTGCCCTCAATCCCTCCCAGCATCAGAGCCTTTTTCAGTGAGTCAGCTCTTCTCATGAGGTGGCCAAAGTGTTGGAGTTTCAGCTTTAGCATCAGTCCTTCCAATGAACACCCAGGACTGATCTCCTTTAGGAAGGACTGGACCCTAGAGAGGTTAAATAACTTACTCAAAGTCACACAGCTAAGAGGCAGTGATCTAAATGGAGCTTGGTTTCAATGCTGGTAGCATTCTTAGCGCTCTGGTTGTGCAGAAAACTAAGAAATGGTCAATATCACACACACAGTGGGAGAGGCCCCTTCATGGAAATTTCAACAGGGTTCCCAGCTGAGCCATGCCAGATGCATGAAAGTCCAGGCCAGGAAGAGAATGTCAATCAAGCTATGCACAAGCTCCAGCTGAGTAAGGTCCTGTCCACCGCTGTGCAGCAGAGTCTAAACCTTGGCCCAAGACCCAGCCCTGGAACAATGCTGCTCTCTGTGAGTTTTTCCTTTTTTTCCTTTAAAAAAAAAAAGATTAAATTACATTGTTTCCTTCTTATAATAGAAATAATAGATGTTCATTGTAAAACGTTTCTACAATAAAGAAATCTATAAAACAGGAAGTGAAAATTCTATAATATCATCCCTCAGAGATAATTGCTACCCAAATGGTATACATCCTTTAGAATTTTTTGTCTGGAGTGTATAAAAACAGTTATTTTAAATGAGATCACACCATACATAATATTTTAACTTACCATTTTTATTTAACAACATATTGTGGTCCTTATCAATATGTAGGAAACAATCTCTTATTTTTAGTGGTTACATAATATAGACTTGTTTACTCTTTCTTGAACTAGGTCCTTAAGGAATCTTTGCTGAGGGAAAATAGACCACAAAAAAGTAATTTTTAAAACTTTTCTGCTGTCACAAACAATGCTATAATGGACATCACTGAGCATATATAACTTTGCACAAGGGTATAACTACTCCCACAGGATAAATTCCTAGAAATTGAATTATCAAATTGCCCTCTAGAAGGCTCTACCAATTTACAATTATACTAGTGGTACATGAAAATCTCAATTCTCACACCCTGGCAAACTCTAGTTGTTAACAATTTTTTTTTTCCTACCGGTTTTGGGAAATAGTGTGAGTTCCTTATTTTGAAAATACAGTTAGGTATATGAAAAGCTAATAGCCCTTGAAATCACACCCTTCAAGAAATTCTATTGAAATACTGAGTTGGCCAAAAATTTTGTTCATTTGTTGCATAAGATCTCATGGGAAAACCAGAATGAACTTGTGGCCAATGAAATATTTCACTACCCATCTGTAGTGTATTGATGAGTGTTCCCACAAAGGTAGGTTCCCCAGGACCTTGTGAATGTAACATTAATATATGGAGAAAGATATCAATAGAAGTACTTGTATTAGTCAGAGAAACAGAACTAGTGGGATATACAGGGAGGTAGTTAAGAGGAGACTTACAGGAACTGGCTCATGCAATTATGGAGTCCAAGGAGTCCCAGAGTCTGGAACACCAAGCTGGTGGCATAATTCAGTCACAGTCTGTCGGCCTGAGAATCAAGAGAATTGATGATGTAACTCCTACTCCAAGGCCCACAGCCTTAGAATTACTTGGTCTGAAAGCTGGAGAGCCAGGAGCTCCGCGTCATAGCAGGAGATGTGAATGTCCCATCAACCTCTCTCTCTCTTTTTTTCAATCAGGACCTTCTAATGCACATTTTCTCAATCTTCACAAGAACCACACAGGGTAATTACCACACTTCCTCTGCCTTTTTGTTCAATGTGAGCCCTCAGTGGACTGGATTGGATTTAACTGTATTGGATGATGCCCATCCACATTGGGGAGGCAAGTCTCCTTTCTCATCTACTGATTCTCTTTCAGAAACACTCCCACAGACATATCCAGAAGTATTGTTTACCAACTATCTGGGCATGCCTTTAGCCCAGTCAAGTTGACACAAAATATTAACCATCACAGTACCTTGTTCCTTTTCATGGTTGTATCAGTCCTTCATTCTCTTTTATTGTTGAATAATACTTCATTGCATGAATACACCACTTTTGTTTACCCATTCATCTATACTCAGATTGTTTCCATTTTGAGGTTATTATGGATAATACTGCTATAAACACACATGTACTAGTTATTGTATAGACATATGTTTTCAATTCATTTGGCTATATAAGTAAGCGTGGAATTGCTGAGTCATATGGTTATCCTATGTTTAAGTTTTTGAGGAACTGCCAAACTGTTTTCCACAGCAGCTGCACCATTTTACCGTCCCACTAGCAATTTATGAAGATTCCAATTTCTCTATATCCTCACTAACACTTTTTAAAAACAAATTTATCTTTTAAATTATGAAAGTATGATAACACATTTATAGGAGACTTGGAAAATACAGAACAAAGTTACACATCATTCCACTATATATTACAATAATTTTTTAAGTAGATAAACCTAGATTTTTAGTTGTAGTTTCAATATCAAACTCAGAAATTAATAGAATGAATAGACAGAAAAGTAGAAGGATATAGTAGACCTGATAAGCACTGTGAATCAATTCAACATAATTAAGATTGAATTATAGTTAGCCTAGTGGGTATGAAGTGGCATCTCATTGTGGCTCTGGCTTCTATTTCCTTAATAAATGATGTTTTGAACACATAATCACTTATAATGCTTCAGAATAGTCCATTGTATGTATATACCCTGGTTTATTTCTTAATTTATTCAAGCAGTTTCCTACTGAGAGGCATGCAGAATTTTCCAAAATCTTTTCAGTATTATAAGTAATTTTGCAGTATATCTATCTATTCACTTTGACCAGTTAATAAAGTTCTTTAGAGTAAAGTCCTAGGATTAAGATTGCTCATCAAAAAAGTGCTCATTTTTTATTTTAATATGTATTAACAAATGGCTCTCCCGAATAGTTTATGCTTATTTTCCAGAGGTGCCTCTTTTTCCACATGCTGGTTAACCATGTCGCAACTAAGCCACTGAAACTTGGTGCACAAGAAATGTCATAGTCCCTTATTTACTTAAAAAAATGTTAAATTAGATTTAGTGGTCTATCCTCTTGACGTGAGAAAAGGGATTAAATTACAACCTTAACTGCGGATCTCCTCCAAGCCTCTCTTCCACCGAAGCCACAAGGTCTTGCAAAACCTGAGGATTCTTAAAACTACTCCAGTGCAGCAGAGAGCTCCCTGAAGCCTTCTGTCCATGAGGCTACAATAGGCATGCTTATCCTCCAAGGCTCATGTCCCCTGGCATCCGATGACTCTGCTGTTTCCATGCCATACCTGGGGATCTTTAAAAAGCTGTAAACCTAGAGCTGGTCCCCAGACTCCCAGGCTGCTGCCCCTGGGAATGGCATGAGTTCTGCTGCCCTCGGGACCTTTGAATCTCAACTTTCTTTTCCCCTGTAAGTCACCCTCTGTCTCTGTCTCTATCTCTCTTTCCTCCTTCTCCCCACCTATCTATGAAACCAGACAATTTGGTCAATGAGTTCAGTTGTGTAAAATCATAGGCAAAGCCAGGCAGATTTTGTCTGCCAAAGCTGGAAAAATCCATGAGGTAAGAAAACAGAAATGCTGGAGGTAGAACGTGCTTACGGGAAGAACAAACACAGATCCGCTGTATTCTACTTCATTGTGTCTTTTTCTTCTGTTAATCTGATATACAAAAATTGTTATTCTTTTCCTGGCTCATTTTTCACTTGAGGTGTTTCTTGTCTTCCACATTGATTAGAAATCTTTTTAATCTTTGTGAACCTAATAGGTATTAGGTTATATTTTGCTTTGCTTGAATTTCTGTGTATTTTATTTATTGACATCAGTCACCTTCTCCCATGTTTTTCTTCATTCATAAGTCTATTTTGTGAATCACTTTTTCATTTTCTTTGCTTATTTCCCAATGGATGATTTTTTTCTTATTGATGTATAAGCATTCCTTTTTTTCTGAATCGGAGTAAGTTGATTTACAATGTTATGTTAGTTTCAGATGTTCAGTTCAGTTCATTTCAGTCACTCAGTCATGTCCGACTCTTTGCGACCCCATGAATCGCAACACGCCAGGCCTCCCTGTCCATCACCATCTCCCGGAGGTCACTCAGACTCACGTCCATCGAGTCCGTGATGCCATCCAGCCATCTCATCCTCTGTTTTCCCCTTCTCCTCCTGCCCCCAATCCCTCCCAGCATCAGAGTCTTTTCCAAAGAGTCAACTCTTCACATGAGGTGGCCAAAGTACTGGAGTTTCAGCTTTAGCATCATTCCTTCCAAAGAAATCCCAGGGCTGATCTCCTTCAGAATGGACGGGTTGGATCTCCTTGCAGTCCAAGGGACTCTCAAGAGTCTTCTCCAACACCACAGTTCAAAAGCATCAATTCTTCCATGCTCAGCCTTCTTCACAGTCCAACTCTCATATCCATACATGACCACAGGAAAAACCATAGCCTTGACTAGACGGACCTAGTTGGCAAAGTAATGTCTCTGTTTTTGAATATGCTATCTAGGTTGGACATAACTTTTCTTCCAAGGAGTAAGTGTCTTTTATTTCCTCTGCCTTTTCTAAAACCAGCCTGAACATCAGGAAGTTCACGGTTCACGTATTGCTGAAGCCTGGCTTGGAGAATTTTGAGCATTACTTTACTAGCGTGTGAGATGAGTGCAATTGTGCGGTGGTTTGAGCACTCTTTGGCAGTTCAGATGTACAGCAAGTAAATCAATTATATATCTACATATATCCACTCTTTTTGTTAGATTCTTTTCCCATGGGCTCCCATGGTAATTCCGACTGTAAAGAATCTGCCTGCAATGCAGGAGACCTGGGTTCGATCCTTGGGTTGGGAAGATCCCCTAGAGAAGGGAATGGCTACCCATTCCAGTATTCTCCAGCCTAGATAATTCCATAGACAGAGGAGCCTGGCAGGCTACAGTCCATGGGGTCACAAAGAGTCAGACACAACTGAGCAACTGTCACTTTCCCATGTGTGGGCACTCTTTATAACAAAACTATTCAACCTTCAAATGTATCACAAGTATTTCCCCTTAGTGTGTTATTTACTGGCCAAGTTTTCTATGATATTTAAGTTTCTAATGTTATATAATCAACTGTCAATAATTTCCTTTTCAGTTTTTGTATTTTTTTCTGAGGGTCACAATAGGCTTTTCTACATCATGAAAGATTTTTGTTTTGGTAATATATTTTGTTTTGGTGCTCTCATATTTTATTCTTTATATTCTTTATTGGCATATTTAAACTATCTGGATTGTGTGTGTGTTGTATGAAGAAAGAATATAATTTTTTTCCTATTTTGACTAGCAAATTTTTCCAAATTATTGATTAATCTGTCAGCTATTCACTGATTTGAATTGCTTCCTTTTCTTCATTATATTTTCTGATTATTATTTCTTATGTATATAGTTAATTCTACATATTTTCCTTATTTCTAACTATCTTACTGAATTCTAATGTTAAAGTATCAGTTATTTCTTTGAGTTTTCTATATAAGAATACTAAAATCATCAAAGAGAGAGGAGATTTAATATTTTTAGTTCTCGTGTAAACACCAATGAATTGATACAGTTTTCTTCATAGGAGTTTTAGGTATTTCTTGCTAAATTTAGATCTTATTTCTGTTGGGAAAAGACTATATAGGTGAATGTGGGTCTATGTGTCTTATTGCATAGGTAAGACATCTTGAACAATATTAAATAATAGAGCTTCTTTCTTTAAATTTTTTTGCTGCTAGTGAATGCCCAGGTAGCATAGTGGTAAAGAATCCACCTGCCAATGTAGGAGACATGGGTTCGATCCCTGGGTTGGGAATAACCCCTGGAGGAGGAAATGGCAACCCTCTCCAGTATTACCTGGAAATCCTACAGACAGAGGAGCCTGGTGGGCTACAATCCATGGATCATAAAAGAGTGGATACAACTGATTGACAAAGCACACATGCACGCTAGTGAATGCACATTTAAAATATTTGAGAGAATTGTCAAGTTTCTCTCTTAAAATTTTTTTCAATTTATATTCCCACTCAAGTATCTAAGAGTGTCTACTTTCTATATCCATATTGGAAAAGAGTCATAATGTGTCATAATTCATCTAGGCATGAAATGAACATGGTCCTTGAAGCAGTAAATTAAGATCCATCCTAGCAATTGTTTGTCATATTTCTCTCCTAGTCTTGCTTTCCCAGTGCACCAACTGTGGGCTCAAATTCTTTGCTTTGCTGCTGGCTCTTTCTCCACTCAGCTCACAGCCTCCTATCTCGCCTCTATCTTGGCTCTAACTGAGCTGTTCCTCCCTCTTGTTTGGTTTGCTAACTCATCCCTACATGTAGGAGATGGAGTTGGCCTGGTAAGTCAGATACTGGCCAAGTGGAGCAGAATGTGTCAAAGACTGGGTTTCCTGGGGACTGGAGCTGGAACCAAGTCAAAGTCCAGAGGTTAAAAAGCAGAAGTTACTCTGTACAAGCAAAATGAGGACCAAATGCAAACACTGGACTTGAGCTTTAAAACCCAGACACAGTCAGATCACTGCTGAGCTTATCAGCCTCTCTCTGACTTGGACCTAGGAAGAAATCTTTGTGCTGATTTCAAAGCTTAAATGAAAATGAAAATGAGTGCCAAGTGAAGGTGTTACTATAATCATATATTAATATATAGTGAAAATTCATTTTTTTCCTGAGTGAATGTGCAGAAGTAGTATTCTAAGGCTGGTATCATGACTTTGTTTTACAAAGTCTTCAGGGACCTAGACTATTTGCATCTTTCCACTTGACTATGCCTTTTCCTCAAGAACAAAAATGGAACTTTCGTTATCAAATCCATGTTCCAAAAGTAGACTGAAAAATGAGAAGAAGAAGGGTCAAAGTGGGTGTCTTTATGTTGGCCTAAGCTGCTGGCCAGGTTACCTTCTGTGCATCAAAACAGCTGCCCCTGATATAGAGAACAGGATGGAGGGATAGACTGAGAGTTTGAGGTTAGCAGATAAAAACTACTGTATATAGAAAGCAGAAGAAATTAACACAACATTGTAAATCAACTATACTTCAATTAAAAAAGAAAATAGATCACCTGCCCCCAGTGGAAGCTTCTTGAATGCTGGCCCAGGACACGTTCATTAGATCCATTTTCATTTGTTCAGAACTCAGTCACTTAACCACAGCAAGTTGCAAGGGAGACTGAAAATGTAGACTTTATTCTGGGTGGCTATGTGCCAAGTTAGTAGCTCTATTACTCTGGAAGAGGAGAGAATGGATGTTGATAAGGCATTAGCAATTGTTGCCGTAAGAGTCTACTACATTAGGGAATGAATCAGGCCTCATGGCTTAACGGAGAAAGACAAACATGTAAATGAACAAATGTAATAAATTCTTATATTACAGCTGTAATTGGGTGAAGTACACGAGAGGAAGCTGGGGTACCAAGGAAAAGTTCATCAGTTCCACCGGGAAGGGAGATGATTGGGAGGTTTTATAGAAGATGCTTCAGCCAAGTCTTTGAAGTTGAGTATGTTTTCGCCAGGTGCTCTATAAGCTAGGATATTTGAAATTGTAGGAGCAGCTTAAGCATAGAACAGAAAATTATGGGGTGCCTTCAAATACACGGAAGTGTTTCCATCCAGCTGATAAGAACAAGATAAGTGGGCAATACAGGTAAACATTAGTCTGGAGAAGTATGCAGGTCCAGAAAATAAATAGCTATGTATACCCTACTTAAGAGTTGGGACTTTAATGTCTAAGTAATAGGGAGAATATCTGAGTTATAGAAGTATGAAATCAGATCTGATAATTATTTTGAAAAATGACTGAAAAGGAGTATGACCGGATAAAAGCTGTATGGAGAATGTATTGAGGAAGTCTTGCAGGTTCTTAGTATGGATGTCTAGATGACTGAGGCATTACTTTCGGATTGTTCAAAGAAACAGAAACAGTCAGATGGTGGGGTGCTGGCTAGTCTGGAGTCGATAGGGAAGACTGGCAGGCTAGACACTCTCAAGCAGGAGCTGAGCTGATGCTGCTGTCTTCAGGCCTAATATCTTCTTCTCCAGGAAAGCCTCAATTTTGCTTTGCAGCTGACTGGATGAGATCTACTCAGATTATAAAGATATTCTCCTTTACTTAAAGTCAACTGATTGTAGATGTTAACCACATTTACAGAATACTTTCTCAGCAAGACCTATATTAGTGTTTATTTGATAACTAGGTACCCCATGGATGGAGGAGCCTGGTAGGCTGCAGTCCATGGGGTCGCTAAGAGTCGGACACGACTGAGCGACTTCACTTTGACTTTTCACTTTCATGCATTGGAGAAGGAAATAGCAACCCACTCCAGTATTCTCGCCTAGAGAATCCCAGGGATGGGGGAGCATGGCAGGCTGCCATCTATGGGGTCGCACAAAGTCAGACACGACTGAAGCGACTTAGCAGCATGGACACGACTGAGCGACTTCACTTTGACTTTTCACTTTCATGCATTGGAGAAGGAAATAGCAACCCACTCCAGTATTCTCGCCTAGAGAATCCCAGGGATGGGGGAGCATGGCAGGCTGCCATCTATGGGGTCGCACAAAGTCAGACACGACTGAAGCGACTTAGCAGCAGCACAGTCTAGGCAAATTGACACTTAAAACATTACAGGGACTTCCCTTGTGGTTCAGTGGCTAAGGCTCTGTGCTCCCAATTCAGGTGGCCCAGATTCTGTCCCTGGTCAGGGAACTATGTACCATATGTCTCAACTAAGGGTTTGCATATGGCAACTCAAGGTGTCGCATGCTGCAACTAAGACCCAGCATGGCCAAATACATAAATATTTTTTTAAAAAAACCTGACCACTATGGATGGTAACATTATTAATTATCTAGAGACTATAGGAGAAGCAAATTTGGTGGTTAATGAGAAAAAAAAACCTGTTTGGTTTTGGACACACTGAGACTCAGGAACCTACAGTCCCTCTAGTGGGAATGGAGATACCGTAGGGCTTTTGAGAATATGTTCTGGATTAGAACTTTAGAGTGAGGTAGTTCAGACCACAAGTGTGGGTAAGACTCCACAGGATGAGTTCAAGGGGTCATGGAAGTGAGTTAAGAGGATGGGCCAGAGATTCAAGTCAGCAGGGAGTGGTGAAAACTATGGCAAATGTCCAGCAACCTCTATTTAGTTCCAACTAATTAGCTATGCAGAAGTGTTGGTCTAATGTTGTCAAATCTTTCTATGTTTTAAAAGAACCTGGAAAATCCAAATGAATAAGTGAAAAGTTCTACTTTTAAATACTGTTTCTTAAATTGGCCTGCAATACTGTTGAGCCCAAATTGAATATATTTGTGGACTGTATCCAGTTTGTAGGCTTCTACTTTGAGAACTCTGAAGAAGAGTGAAGAGTGAAGAAGAGTTTTAACAGTGGATAAAACTCTGGGAGCTCCAATACTTAAGGGTCAATATGAGAAGGTGTCAACTGCATGATGTAAGGTCTAAAATGAGGTCATAAAATATGACCATTGAAAGTCAGTTGGTGAATTAGCCTGTGAATTACTGTAATAGTAGAGTGGAAGTAAAAGTTAGATTATACATGTTGAAGAACATTGAGACTATTTTTCAAGACCAGCCTCATAAATATTTTTTTTTTCACAGAAGCAAGTTAGTAACTCCTACCTCACTTTTAGCTTTTGAGAACACAGTGTACATTTCCTGCTCCCTTCATGGGTCTGTGCTCAAACTGAGGGAATATGTGGTTCTATGGTCCTCAAACACTTTGATCTTCCTTCTTCTTACAGTTCAAGGGATGCAAACAAAAAATATCAAATAAACAATAAGCATAATTTATTTCTACCAATCAATTATATGTAAGTTTATGCAAAGCAATCAATAAAAAGAATGCATTGCAACAGTTTATGAACACTGCCCCAGACAGAATCACTGCAACTTCACATAATCAGCAAAAGAATGCAATTTACACAAAATACTCATTCTTCCTAAGACTCTCTAAGACCTTCAGAGGGGAAGTTCATCAAAAGCCAAGAAAGCTGAAGTTTGTAGCATCTATACTTGTCAACTGACAAATCAGTAATTAATCACCAGTCACACCTGTATTTTTCTATGTTTTAAAACCAGAAAGATGAAAAAGTGTCCAATGCAACTGAAATTGTTTCTGCCCATGAACGGGGACGAAGTGCTGCTTTGTGTGTGTGTTTGTGTGTGTATATACACATGAATGAAAAACTTTATTTCCTAATGGGTTTATGCCAATCAGCAGGACTCTGCAAGCTGCTTTCATGATCCATGAACAAAGCTGCATTCTCAGCATCAAGCTTAGATGGCAGTCAGAAGTAACTCTTCTCTGGAAATAAATGCAGAGTCTCTAGGGACTCACCCAAGCCAAAGCGCGGCGGAAGCATCCCATATGAGTAGAAAGCTAAAGGAATGAAGAAAAGTCTATTGCCCATAGATGTCTCAACCCTGTAACCAAAATCCCCTTTAAATTCCATGTGGACTGGACTGCGTGCTCAGTCATGTCCGACTCTTCGCGACCCCATGGACTGTAGCCTGCCAGGCTCCTTTGTCCATGGAATTTTCCAGGCAAGAACACTAGAGTGGGTTGCCATTTTATTCTCCAGTGGATTTTCCTGACCCAGGGATCAAACCTACATCTCCTGCATTGGCAGCCAAATTCTTTACCACTAGGCCACTTGGGAAGCCCCCCTAAATTTCATCAGTTCAGTTCAGTCCCTCAGTCGTGTCCGACCCTTTGCAACCCCATGAACTGCAGCATGCCAGGCCCCCTGTCCATCACCAACTCCTGGAGTTCACCCAAACTCATGTCCATTGAGTTGGTGATGCCATCCAGCCATCTCATCCTCTGTCGTCCCCTTCTTCTCCTGCCCCCAATCCCTCCCAGCATCAAGGTATTTTCCAATGAGTCAGCACTTCGCATGAGGTGGCCAAAGTGTTGGAGTTTCAGCTTCAGCATCATTCCTTCCAAAGAATAATATGCTATCTAGGTTGGTCATAACTTTCTTTCCAAGGAGTAAGTGTCTTTTAATTTCATGGCTGCAGTCACCATCTGCAGTGATTTTGGAGCCCAAAAAATAAAGTCTGACACTGTTTCCACTGTTTCCCCATCTATTTCCCATGAAGTGATGGGACCGGATGCCATGATCTTTGTTTTCTGAATGTTGAGGTTTAAGCCAACTTTTTCACTCTCCACTTTCACTTTCATCAAGAGGCTTTTGAGTTCCTCTTCACTTTCTGCCATAAGGGTGTGTCATCTGCATATCTGAGGTTATTGATATTTCTCCCGGCAATCTTGATTCCAGCTTGTGTTCCTTCCAGCCCAGTGTTTCTCATGGTATTTCACTAATTGTAGATGAATATAGGTTAACAAGCTTAAAATGCAAAATCCCAGTCAGGAAAAAGCAATGATTCACACTTTAAGTTTGATTAGGTGGTTTTTCTGTTTACACTTCTTTGAGATCAGCAGATATGACAGAAAGTGAGTTTCATGGAAAAGAAAACTGGAGAAAAAACAGTGATCATCTTGGAAATGGGGAGACTTCAGAGGAGGCAGGGAGAAGTCAGTCAGCAGAGAAGATGGCAGACTCCTCGGGAGCAGGGAAGGGGAGATCTGGGTAAGGATGAGAAGAGGGTTAGGAGACAGAGATAAGAACCAAGAAACTGAAGTGAAATGCTGAGTAGTGAAGATGAATTTTATTTATGATCCATTGCCACGTGACTCTCCTTGTGATTAGGTGATGAAGTGTTTTTCCTGGTGGCAATTTAACTGGCAGCTGCCTGGGTTGGTGTGGGGGATAGTGAGGATAGGAGAGGAGAGTGATTGATCCCATCCAGAGGTGCTGGGCTAAAGTGAAAGTGAGGAAGGCTCCAATTAAAACATCTCAAATTAATGAAGAGACCATGATAGTTGAAGGATGAATTATCAGAGTACTTCCACAGAAGTCATTTCTGTTTTTTAATTTTATTTTTAAAATTTTGTTTTTAATTGAAGGGTCATTGCTTTACAGTATTGTTTTGGTTTCTACCAAACTTCAATATGAATCAGCCACAGGTGTATCATTTCTAACATCTTCATTGGAGAGGGATGTTTCTCAGACCTGATTGTTCCATTTGACCAAACTTAAATTGAAACTCTGTATATGTTGTTGCTATTCAATTGTTCAGCCATGTTTGACTCTTTATGACCCTATGGACTACAGCACGCCAGCCTTCCCTGTCCTTCACTGTCTTCTGGAGTTTGCTCAAACTCATGTCCTGGCACCCCACTCCAGTACTTTGGCTTGGAAAATCCCATGGACGGAGGAGCCTGGTAGGCTGCAGTCCATGGGGTCGCTAGAGTCGGGCACGACTGAGCGACTTCACTTTGACTTTTCACTTTCGTTCATTGGAGAAGGAAATGGCAACTCACTCCAGTATTCTTGCCTGGAGAATTCCAGGGACGGGGGAGCCTGGTGGGCTGCCGTCTATGGGGTCGCACAGAGTCGGACACAACTGAAGCGACTTAGGAGCAGCAGCATGTCCATCGAGTAGATGATGCCATCCAACTATCTCATCCTTTGTTGCCCCCTTCTCCTCCTGCCCTCAATCTTTCCCAGCATCAGGGTCTTTTCTAAGGAGTCAGGTCTTCACATCAGGTGGCCAAGGTATAGGAGCTTCAGCTTCATTATCAGTCCTTCCAATGAATATTCAGGACTGATTTGATCTCCTTGCAGTCCAAGGGACTCTCAAGAGTCTTCTCCAACACTACAGTTCAAAAGCATCAATTCTTGGGCACTCAGCATTCTTTATGGTCCAACTCTCACATCCATACATTACTACTGGAAAAACCATAGCTTTGACTATGTGACTCTGTGTATGTACATCCATCCATATAAATATATATATATGGGTTGTCGTTTCCTTCTCAAGCGGATCTTCCCGACCCAGGTATTGAACTCGGGTCTCCCACATAGTAGGCAGACGCTTTACTGTCTGAGCTACCAGGGATGATCTAAATTATATGCTTACATACAATAAACAGTAGAATGCTTCCCATTTCATCACATAAAATATTTTAAGTATGAGTACTTAAAAGTGATTATTTAATAAAATTGGTTTTTTTGTTTCATCAAGGAAATTATTAATTGAAACTGAACTTTTTGCGCTTTTTTACTATAAGTGCATAGTGGTAAAGAATACAATGTCTGTAGTAGAATTAGGCCCATTTGATTCATGCTAGAGGACCTTCAATTTTTTCCCCACTCTTTCATTTAACATGCAATACAATGCCTTACTATTATTATGAAAATAGTATTGCTCTCAGGTGTCAACTCTGGGATTCCAAGGAGTTCAAGAATCACATTTTAAGAACCACTGGACTAGAACCTTAAAATAGACTGGCATATATTTACCTTGATAATAAATTAGTCATTAATAACTACAAAGCAAATTAGTCACATCTAAGAGTTCAAAGTTTCTATGAAGACAGTAAATGATGGGGCTTCCCTGGTGGCTCAGTGGTAAAGAATCTACCTGCCAGTGCGGGAGACATTGGTTTGATCCCTGATCTGGGAAGTTCCCATATGCCCTGGAGCAACTATGCCTGTGCACCACAGCTATTGAGCCTGTGCTCTGGAGCCCAGGAGCTGCAACTCCTGGGCCCAAATGTCACAACTACTTAAGCCCATGCTGCAACTACTGAAGCCGCAACTACACAGAGCCCATGCTCTGCAGCAAGAGAAACCACAGCAATGAGAAGTTTAGTTGTGTTAGTTTTTGGATTTTAAACGTTATTTACTATAATTTTTATGTCAGGGAAGGAGTTGAAAACTGGTGCTCAATTATCTTTAATATCTTATATTCACATACAGATTTACAGTGCTTTTTTAAAAAACTGAACAGTGAAAGGACATTTAATCTTTCAATCTTTACAAATCCCCTGAGGAAAACATTAGTATTTCTATTTTACTAAGAGAAAAAGAAACTGAGGATCAGACAAATTGAATAATTAGGTTGCCTAACCCCAAGTGCAGCACTAGCCTCTGAGCCAGAAATCTGGGCACTGGTATCAGGACATCTTTTTGTTGGGCTTCAGGATCATTCTCATCACTGTAGAAAGAGAAAAATGACTTCCCTCTCCCCTCTGTTTATGACTCTGTTTGAGCTATTTATTCCCATGAGATATTCAGAGGGCACCTGAAGGAGGCAAGCAATTAGTAAATAGTCTTATTAAGGTAAACAAATACCGTATAGAAGGCCCAGAGTTTGATTAAAATTATAACTACTGGGACTTTCCTGGTGGTCCAGTGGTTGAAACTTCAGCCTCCAATACAAGGAATGTGATTTTGGTCCCGGGCAGGCAGCTAAGACCCCACATACCCTGTGGCCAAAAAAACAAAATGTTAAAAAAAAAAAAAAAAAAAGAATAATATTGTAACACATTCAACAAGGACTTTAAAAATGGTCCGCATCAAGAAAAATCTTCTTAAAGAATAAAATTATAACTATTGACTCATAAAAGAGTACAGCGAACCCTAGATTTCTGACAGGTTGACTATGCACGTGTTTCTGTAGTACCTATGGCTGAGGCCTGGCAAATCTTTTCTCTTTCACATTTGTTGTGAAAGAGAAAATTCAGCTCATTGTCTTGCTCTGAAGATTCAGTAAAATCAAAAGAGGTAAAGAGTGTGACTAAATATGATAAAAATGGAAGAACTTTGTGTCAGATATGAAAACTCAAGGAGACCCATGATATTCTTACATTGCTGTTTCTCTTAAGCTTCTCAGGGCATGCTAAATTTTTGCAAAAAAAGTCAGGAGGTTTAGAAACCACACACAGAAACATTCCTTGGAAAGAGGAACTCTTCAATGGTCTAAGATTACAGATCCTTGAATTGGAATGGTATGCAGTTGAGTTTTCCATTCACAGTTCCAGGAAAAAATGGGATTTTTTTCCCATTAAGAATACTGTTATTTAGTTATTTTGAAGTATACAGTACATACATGCTTTTTTTCCCCTAAAACCACTAGATTTCACAAGAAGCACACATTTGAGTATTTCAAACCTTCTCTGTTGACTTTAGATTAGACCTGAGACAATTGTAGAAAAAATTTCAAGTACAGAACAGAAGCAGATGCATCCATCATATGGCTCATAAAGTGCTTAAATTTACTATTTACTTCTTGAGAATGACTCAGCATTCATATTTATAATAAAAAATGCTACACAAGAACTGCCAATAAATATTGGAAAGGCTGAACTTTCTAGATACAGTTCAGTAATTATTTTATCCTGAGGAAACTTTTCTTAAGTCTTGATAGCAAAGAGAAAAGTGCTTTAAAAGAATCTTAATTAATAAAAATTAATTAGAGCACTGCCCTTTAAATCAATTTTCCTTTTGCTCTACCCAAGCGAGTTGCTTAAGATCTCTAAATCTCAGTTTGTTGTTGTTGTTTTAGTTGCTAAGCTGTGTCCAACACTTTGGCGACCCCATGGACGGGAGCTTGCCAGGCTCCTCTGTCCATGGGATTTCCCAGGCAGGAATACTGGAATGGGTTGCCATTTTCTTCTCCAGGCGATCTTCCTGACCCAGGGATCAAACTTGTGTCTCCTTCTTGGCAGGCGGATTCTTTAACACTGAGCCATCTGGGAAGGAAACTGGTAACAGCCCAACCAAAAGCATATTCATTTGCAAATAAAAAATACTCAGCTCAAAATGGCCAAAGGGAACAAAAAGAATGCATTGACCCTCCAGGATTAGCCATGCATTGGTGTGTCTGGATTCTGGTTTAAATGTTGTCACTGCTACAGACTAAGTTTCTGTCCCCCCCACAAAAACTCATATGTTGAAATTTAATTCTCAATGTGGTGGTATTTTGAGGTGTTGTTTGGGGGAGGTGATTAGGTCATGAAAGTCAAGAGGTGACCTCATAAAAGAGACTGCAGAGAGCACCCCTGCCCTTCCTTCCAAGTAAGGACACATCAAGGAAATGACGTCCATGAACTAGGAAGCAGGTTCTCACTAGACAGCAATCGGCCAAGCAACTTGACTTTGGACTTCCCATCCTCGAGAACTAAGAGAAAATTAATTTCTGTTGTTTATAAGCTACCCAGTTTATGGTATTCTGTTATAGCAGCCTGAATAGACTAAGAGACTATGCCAAAACTAATCTGTTAACTCTGCTTTCTCCTGTGAGACCCAGTGCTCAGGCAGGTTCTCCTCATGGGGTGAGATGGCCTCCAACAACTCCAGCTTATATCCAGCGAACTCCAGAAACAGAAGGTCTATTTCTCAATTGTTGCAACAGTAGTCAAATCATCAATTGGCAATGACTCTGATTAATATGATTAGAATGTTGTGATTGTTTCTGAACCACTCCTTGCAATAAGGAGTTTCGAAGTGTTATTAGCCGGGTCTAGGCCATATGCCCTTCCCATAAATTAGAGGTAGAGCCAACTCCACCCAGCAGTTACACATAGAAAATCTGGATGGTATGATGATACACAGAGAGAAATATATTAAGTGACTGTGATGATAACCTAATATATGNTGCAATAAGGAGTTTCGAAGTGTTATTAGCCGGGTCTAGGCCATATGCCCTTCCCATAAATTAGAGGTAGAGCCAACTCCACCCAGCAGTTACACATAGAAAATCTGGATGGTATGATGATACACAGAGAGAAATATATTAAGTGACTGTGATGATAACCTAATATATGTACATAAGCTATTATGCAAACATAAGAATAGCAAGAAGAGATAAGACAGCCTTCTTCAGCGATCAATGCAAAGAAATAGAGAAAAACAACAGAATGGGAAAGACTAGAGATCTCTTCAAGAAAATTAAAGGAAAGATATAAGCACCTGAATGCAGAGTTCCAAAGAATAGCAAGAAGAGATAAGAAAGCCTTCTTCAGCGATCAATGCAAAGAAATAGAGGAAAACAACAGAATGGGAAAGACTAGAGATCTCTTCAAGAAAATTAGAGATACCAAGGGAACATTTCATGCAAGGATGGGCTCGATAAAGGACAGAAATGGTATGGACCTAACAGAAGCAGAAGATATTAAGAAGAGGTGGCAAGAATACACAGAAGAACTGTACAAAAAAGATCTTCATGACCCAGATAATCATGATGATGTGATCACTCACCTAGAGCCAGACATCTTGGAATGTGAAGTCAAGTGGGCCTTAGAAAGCATCACTACGAACAAAGCTAGTGGAGGTGATGGAATTCCAGTTGAACTGTTTCAAATCCTGAAAGATGATGCTGTGAAAGTGCTACACTCAATATGCCAGCAAATTTGGAAAATTTGCAGCTTTTGCATGTGTTATTTGTATGACATTTGTCTAGACAGAGGGCACTCATGAATCGCAAAGCACCCATTTCCACACAGGATTGCTGAGTCTGCTAAGCCCCTTAGAGCTTGTGTTTTATTTTGTGTGTGACTTTGTGTTGGAAAGTCTTCACTGGAAATTCAGCAAACTGTCATGATGCCATTCAAATCATGAGAAGTGGGCTAAAGGTTTAAGAGGAAAAATCAGAAGCCTTCAAGACTGGGTAGAGATGCATGAAATAAAATTCGGGAGCAGGGGTCTCTAAATTTCAAATGGTCTTACATCCTCATCCTTTTAAAAATGTCAACAGCGCAGTGTGCGATTAATTTCCTTGTGTTGCAGATACCCTTAGCCATCTCTCCCAGCAGCAGGCTGCTTGCTGTTTTGCTGAGTAAGTCACAGGGCTCTTGGCAAGAAGAAGGAAAAATGTGTCACTCTTTTGAGCAAAGAACTGCATTTTCTAAATTTTAATTGTTGGATCTTCATTGTAACATTTATCCTACTAATGTTTCAAAATATTCAGGAGGAGTTAAGTCTCAGTGTGGATTCCGCCTTGACTGGCTGCTCTCTCTGCCTGTTTTCCCAGCAGGTAGACCGACCCACAACAGCTTTTATGTCTACTGCAAAGGCCCGTGTCAAGGAGTGCAGCCAGGGAAGCTCAGGGTGCGGTGTAGCACCTGCCAACAGGCAACGCTCACCTTGGCCCAGGTAAGGAGACGCGACGTGGGCAGCCCACCCGGGAAAAGGAGTGTGTGTTCCCAGACTGCCTTTTGGGGTTTCTCTTCAGATATCACCCATCACCGGAAATTTGCCTTCCATGTGGTTGTAATGATTAACGGTATCTGAAGTTTCTTTTTTTTTTTGCATTTCTTTTCCATGGGGATGGTCTTGATCGCTGTCTCCTGTACAGTGTCACGAACCTTGAGATAAGGCATACCTCAATAAAAAAATGAAAAGGAACTTGTGGATCCAGGACCAGTATGCATGTAAAATACTGTTGGAAATCACGGTGCACTGTGGCCTCTGCTTGTTTTGTACAGTCCCCAAGCTGAGAATGTTTTGTATGGTTTTAAGTGGTTGGGAAACCTCAAAAGAATAATATTGCGTGAGCTATGGATCATGACATGAAATTTACATTCCCGCGTCATCATAAAGTTTTGACACGTGGCTCCTCCCATGTCTGTGCATGTTGTCTGTACCAGTGTTCTTGTGCCCTGGATCAGGGTTGAGCTGTGTTGACAGACTGCACAGCCAGACATGTTTACTCTCTTGCCCTTTAGAGAAAAGGTTTGCCAGCCAACCTCCGATATAAAAACACTGGCACAGTGGTTGAAGGCCTCAGCATGATAGCGGTGTAGAATGTGTAGAATTTAGGCTAAAGTGATGTGGATGCTGATGTCTTTAAGAGATTGAAGGACATTCTGATCAGCTTAGTGCTGAGACAGAGCCCAGGATGCGCCAGAGCAGAGAGAACTCTGCAGACACAGGGGCAGACGCGCAGAGCTGCACCGCCTTGCCCATCAGGCCCCAGGGATGGTTAGTGCCTTTAGATTTTGTTCTGCAGGCTCCAGGACAAAGGCAAAGCGTCACAGAGACCATGCATAGAAGGATGTTTTAAGACTGTTTCTTATCACTGTAGCTGTTTATCACTGGGACTGAGTATGGTGACAGATTGCAGACAAAGAGGTTAATTATTCAACGATATTTATAGGGTTCATAGCCGAGGGTCTAGATTACTGCAGTGTCTTGGCAGACAGGTGGTAAAGGAGTGCTGTGAAAGAACCTGAAGGACGTACTCATTAATCAGGAAATCATGGCTCGCTGACGCAAGCCTGCGAAAATGGAATTACTCACAAATGTAATTCAAAGCTCCATCACGATACAGCATTTCAGCTCCACAGGGGGATCCACTCAGGGAGGCAAATCCAAAAAGGATGCCTGGGTTTGTTTGCACCCACTGGAGTAGACCTATTTCTGGGCATCACAGGACAGTACTTCTGTCTGGACAACGGGCTGCTCTAACTTTGGTTCTCTCCTGTGCCACAAGCCTTTCTCAGCACAATCCACAGCCTCTTCTGTGTCTCTGATCTGGACTCCGGTCCTGGTTGTCTCAGCTTCCAATGGCTCTTAATAAAAGACAGCAATAAAGAATCATTACTGAATTCTAAGCTTAATTCTTTTCATGCAGCATCTTATTTAATTATTACATAACGCTCTGAGTTAAGTACTATTAGTAACCCTACTTTACATTTGAGTAAAATGAGACTTAAGGAGATTAAGAAAACGGGAACTTAGACGTGGTGGACGAGGGGCTGAACCAAGTCGGGTGCGCTCACCGTCTAAGCTCTGCCGCCGCCTCCTCTTTCCCGCACAGACCTGCTGACCTGAGGGTCATGTGCCCAAAAGGCCTTGGTGCTCAGACAGGTGAAGTACAAACTAAGTCCGATGCAGGCAGTGGGCCTTGGGGAGGACCGTGGAAGGTGGGAGAGTCGGGAGGCTGCTCCTGCCGGTGGGTAGCAGCGGTGGTGGCGGGGGTGGAGGACCACCCAAGCTTGTACTGAGTCAAGAGAAACCACAGGGGTAACATTTTATGGGAAACTTCTCACTTAAAAATATTTTTCATTGGGGGGAAACATAAAGCAAAAGAGAAAGAAGCAACCTGGCCACAACTGCCTAATGTTCCACAGTAGAGAGTTGTAGGAGTTAAATGATATGTGGATATTAGGTGCTTATCAGAGCCTGGCATGTGGTAAATGCTGGATTAAAATAAGCTGTGTTTGGGAGGGAGCAAGGTGTGAGCTTGGAACAATAACTTTGGAGCTGGGCTGCTGGGTTCTGGTCCCAGGCACTTCCCTACTTCCCCTTTATGTCAACTAGGGGACATCTGTTAACTGAGATAATTGTATCTCTGTTTTATTTGCTGTGAAAATTGTTTAATATATGAAAAACACTTTGGACTGTAGCCTGAACACAAATACTTAGAAACCTTAAATGCTTTATTATTGTTATTTTGTTAAAATACATATACATTAGTAACATGTATACATTTATATGTATATATATACATATACACACACACCACATACACTTAAACATACTTCACATGTGTATTCACACACACACTTATGCACACTTCACTATGACACCAATGCAGCGTCTGGCTGACTCCTTTTAGAGAAGCAGAAACACCTCCCCTCGCACCCTGATGATGACGAAGCTCCGTGATGAAGTCAGGTCAGCGGGCCCCTGGACCAGTGCTTCCTTGGAGGGATGATCTCGTCCATCCTGTGGTTTCAGGCCCACTATATGGCAGATGCCCACTCTCATGACCAGCCCGAATTTGATCAGTTCCCAGAACTGCCCCGCATCTCATTACTAAGTGCAGACTGTTATTCCTTCTTCACTATATTTAACTCTGCACGTTGTTGCCCACTCCTTAAGTCTGTCATGAACCGCCTGGCCTTTCCTCTCATCATTTCCTCTCCTGACAGGCCTAAACGTCAACTGCATTATTACAGGTATCATTACGTTTTTCTTCTACATTCTATGCCGCCATCTATCTGTCTATATTCCAAGAGTCTGTAAGCCTCATAAGATCAGATAACTGGTTGGTTTGGATCCCCAGTAAGGGGACCCAACCAACATCTCACATGGTGTGTGGCCCACTACATGTGGCATCTGTATTTGAACTTTCACACACTGGTTCGGTAGATCCACAACCTTTAGAAATTCTGTTTGCCTTTTTATAATTACATTAATCATAGCAAGTATGGTTGTTTTGCCACAGTTTACTGCCTTCCTTCTGTTTATATGCTGGTGTTTGTATGTGCATGCTAAACCGCTTCAGTTGTGTCCTACTCTTTGCGAGCCACCTGTATTTTTCTCTAATTCATATCACAGACCTGAGAAGAAGGTATCATTATCCAAGGTTTTTAACAAAGAGACTCCATGAAATTAAGTAATGAGTCCAAAATTACATGGTTAACAAATATTGGTGCCAGGAGTGAAAATTATTTTCTGTGTTTTTCTTCAAAGCCCTAGCCCTTTTTTTTTTTTTTTAAGGATAGATTGCATGCTATACAGATCTGCTAATAAATGTCCTATTATATAACTATTTCCCTCATATTTTAACTATCATTCAGAAATGCTCTCATAAAAAATATGGCTAGGGATTTAAAGAAAATGGAATCAAAGATTCTTTATTTAATCCAGAGTTTTAGTACTGTTCTTAGATGCAGTATAACTGATACCTGGGCTTCCCTGGTCGGTCAGCTGTTAAAGAATCCACCTGCAATGTGGGAGACCTGGGTTTGATCCCAGATCCCCTGGAGGAGGCATGAAAACTCACTCCAGAGTTCTGGCCTGGAGAATCCTATGGACAGAGGAGGCTGGCCGGCTGTAGTTCATGGGGTTTGCAAAGAGTCGAACACGACTGAGTGATTAATGACACACAATACACGGAGCTGGTTCCCAGCAAGTGACTAGCATTCCGTTTACTTTTTTATTAAAAACAAAAATGTCATATTCTAACTTGCATATGTGGAATCTTGAAAAATTTTACTGAAGAATTTATTTACAGGTCAATAATAGAGAAACAGACATAGAGAATAGACTTATGGACATGGGGAGAGGGGAGGAGAGGGTGAGATGCATGGAGAGAGTGACATGGAAACTTACATTACCATATGTACAATAGATAGCCATTGGGACTTTGCTATGGCTCAGGAAACTCAAACGGGCTCTGTATCAATCTAGAGGGGTGGGGTGGGGAGAGAGATGGGAGGGAGGTTCAAAAGGGAGGGGATATATGTATACCTATGGCTGATTCTTATTGAGGTTTGACAGAAAACAGCAAAATTCTGTAAAGCAATTTTATCCTTCAATAAAAAAAATAAATTAAGATGCATACATTTAGTACTAGCTTCAAACAATATCTCTCTGGAGCAGCTGACTGATCACACTGGCAGTTGGCCTACAAGTTAAGTCTTGGCAAAGATTTAACAGGTGAGTTATGACCAACCTAGATACCATATTAAAAAGCAGAGACGTTACTTTGCCAACAAAGGTCCGTCTAGTCAAGGCTATGGTTTTTCCAGTGGTCATCTGTGGATGTGAGAGTTGGACTGTGAAGAAAGCTGAGCGCCGAAGAATTGATGCTTTTGAATTGTGGTGTTGGAGAAGACTCTTGAGAGTCCCTTGGACTGCCAGAAGATCCAACCGGTCTGTTCTAAAGGAGATCAGACTTGGATGTTCATTGGAAGGACTGATGCTAAAGCTGAAACTCCAATACTTTGGCCACGTCATGCAAAGTGTTGACTCATTGGAAAAGACTCTGATGCTGAAAGGGATTGGGGGCAGGAGGAGATGGGGACAACAGAGGATGAGATGGCTGGATGGCATCACCGAGTCGATGGACATGAGTTTGAGTAAACTCTGGGACTTGGTGATGGACAGGGAGGCCTGGTGTGCTGCGATTCATGGGGTTGCAAAGAGTCGGACACGACTGAGCGATTGAACTGAACTGAACAGAACTCGCTAAAAGGAAGTGTTTCTAAGCAGAGGTTAGACAAGCCTTAGGTTTCATTCTTCCAAACTTTATAAAGATCTGCAACTTGCACAATTTTATCTGGTCAGGAAAAAAAAAGTTACAGAAGAAATAGAATCTTGTGTAGCTGACTAATTAGGGAACAGAGTGTGGTTTACCTGAGCTGCTTCAGGGAGCTTTTTATACACAGGGAGAAAAAATCTACTTGGCCACTTGGGTTATTATTATTTTTTTTAATATAATTTTATTTTTTCTGGTCAAAAGAATTCAGTTTTGAATAAGCCCCATGCTTCTCATGAGTCTTAATAGGAACCTCCTAATTATTTTTTCTTATTGATGGTAAAGTTATAGAGTTAATTGCTCAGTCATGTCTGACTCTTTCAGACCCCATGGTTGTAGTCTGCCAGGCTCCTCTGTCCATGGATTTTTCCAGGCAAAAATACCAGAGTGGGTAGCCATTCCCTTCTTCAGTGGATCTTCCCCAACCCAGGGATCGAACCTGGGTCTTCTGCATCTCAGGCAAAATCTTTTCCATCTGAGCCAGCAGGGATTTATTAATAATTCCAACATTTCTTCACAATATTTAAGTGTTGCATGCAAAATAATGAGCTGTCTCTCATAGGTAATACTCTAAGATTGAATTGTTGAAATGTTTCATATTTAATGTGAAACTCATAACAAATTAACAAGAAAGATGAACAGTCGTTTCCATCATGATGTTAGGATGGGGAAACTGTGGTCTGAAGCTTTGCCCTGACCTTGAGGATAACTTGAAAATCACTTTACAGAAGCTCCAAGTTTTCTTTTGCCTCCAAATCAAATGATCTTCTCTAATTTATGGTGACCTTGACCAGGGTTTCCATTAACTGAAATAGCCTTTAGAAAAATGAACACTCGCTGGAAAATAGTGAGCAGTGACTGATTGGAAAAACATAGCAGGAAGCCAATTTTCACTTGCCTGTTCAAAAATGTTCCGGGTACGTCCACACAGAAATGACATGGGGTTGAACATAGAGGGAGGTCACTTTGTCCATGTGTATACATTTCTGATTGTGATAATGAATAACAAAATTGATCCTTTAAGAATAACCTGTGACATTACTGTTTCCTTCAGTAGATAGGAAGTGAAAAAATCAAATGACGAGTATATCATATGCTTTAAGCCTTTTGTTTTTTTAAATCTAGAAAAGTGACAGGAAAAATAAGATTTTGCAAGATGTGTAGATTATACACTATTTTTAGAATTAACTAGAAATTATAGAAGAAATGTATGTTGGAAAAAAAAGCAGGATGAAGAGAAGGAAATATGCTTTTCCTTCTCTCATTCTCCAGGATTCCTGCCAAATTCAAGGTTAGAATATCAGTAGGCATGGTTCCTTGTACCGTCTGTCCTGTATTTAAATTATAAGTGTTGATGGGGAAGAGTGAGCCTTCCGGTAAAGAAGGAAGTTATATATATGTATATAGTCAGATGCAGCTCTTAGCTCAAGCTCTCAAAGGTTTCCTAGGACCAACGTTCAAGCTGGATTTAGAAAAGACAGGAACCAGAGATCAAATAGCTGACATCCATTGGATCATCGAAAAAGCAAGAGTTCCAGAAAAATATCTACTTCTGCTTTATTGACTATGCCAAAGACTTTGACTGTGTAGATCGCAGAAAACTGTGGAAAATTCTTAAAGGGATGGGAATACCAGACCACCGGACCTGCCTCTTGAGAAATCTGTATGCAGGTCAAGAAGCAACAGCTAGAACTGGACATGGAACAACAGACTGTTTCCAAATTGGGGAAAGAGTATGTCCAGGCCGTATATTGTTGCCCGCTTATTTAATTTATATGCAGAGTACATCTTAAAAGATGCTGGGCTGGATGAAGCACAAACTGGAAGCAAGATTGCTGGGAGAAATAGCAATAACCTCAGATATGCAGATGACACCACCCTTATGGCAGAAAGTGAAGAAGAACTAAAGAGCCTCTTGATGAAAGTGAAAGAGGAGAGTGAAAAGGTTGGCTTAAAGCTCAGCATTCAGAAAACTAAGATGTAGCATCTGGTCCCATCACTTCATGGGAAATAGATGGGGAAACAGTGGCTGACTTTATTTTTGGTGGGCTCCTAAATCACTGCAGTTGGTGATTGCAGCCATGAAAGTAAAACACGCTTCCTCCTTGGAAGGAAAGTTATGACCAACCTAGATAGCATATTAAAAAGCAGAGACATTACTTTGTCAACAAAGGTCTGTCTAGTCAAGGCGATGTTTTTTTTTTTCCAGTAGTCATGTATGGATGTGAGAGTTGGACTATAAAGAAAGCTGAGCACCGAAGAATTGATACTGTTGAACTGTGGTGTTGGAGAAGACTCTTGAGAGTCCCTTGGACTGCAAGGAGATCCAACCAGTCCATCCTAAAGGAGACCAGTCCTGGGTGTTCATTGGAAGAACTGATGTTAAAGCTGAAACTCCAGTATTTTGGCCATTTGATGTGAAGAGCTGACTCATTTGAAAAGCTCCTGATGTTGGGAAAGACTGAAGGCAGAAGGAGAAGGGGACGACAGAGGATGAGATGGTTGGATGGCATCACTGACTCGATGGACATGGATTTGGTTGGACTCTGGGACTTGGTGATGGACAGGGAGGCCTGGTGTGCTCTGGTTCATGAGGTCGCAAAGAGTCGGACACGACTGAGCGACTGAACTGAACTGAACTAGGATGATAGCTTTAAAACAATTATAGGAGAAGAATTTGCAGGACTACATAGAGAACATAGAGAATATTTGGCCAAAATCACAAACTTAAGTACATTCATGAAACATAAAGGAAGAGAGAAGATTTCTTTAAAGAAATTTTATTGTATATTTTATGATTTCACTGTAAATTGCAGTTAAATGTAACATGTTCTAAAACAGGGTGGGTTTGTTTATTGGTTAACAGTGCTGTTCATTGTTAGAACACAGGTTCATCAGAGGCTTACTCTGGAAGGACTTGGATCATCTTAAGCACTGATGGTTTGCTGGTACCTTTGCTATCTATGACCCTTCACATCACAGAACCAGGCATCATAGTATTGAGTCTTCAGGCCAGCAGGATAATGGGGAGTAGCCAAGCCTGTCTCATTTATTTATAAAAGGAAATAATAACATTGATACTTTTAAGAAGCCTTTTTGCAGGCTTCCCCTTACATCTCATTGTTTATGACCTGGCCATATAGACACTAATAATTAGAAAGAAAGCTTGAGAAGCAAGTGTTTCCCAAAGGTTAACAGGATAGCCATATTTGGCTCAGGCAAATTTATTTATATGTGGGCTTTTGTCCATTGCTTCTCCAATCAAAACCATCGTTGTACTACCAAGGAGAGAGGATGAGGTGGACCCTGGTAGGCAGTGACTGAAGGTGCCGAATTCTTATATCCATAATTACTTTAGATCACTTTGATGAACTCATCAGTTTCCTTACTGAGTTTAAATTTTATTGACATATACTCTGCATCAGTGTGGCTGCACTAAGGGGGTTTGGTCAGCCCTGAATTTGCTTTGAGTGTGAAATGCTTCTGCTGTTTCAGGGGCTGTTTCTGCTCGTAAATGTAGCTCCCTGGTTTCCTACAGAATGAAACTGATCTATTATCCATTTGACCACTTAGAAGCTTTACTAAGAATTATGGAAAGAAAAAAAAATAGATCTTTAGGGCAGTGGGTTAATTTATTTGTTCTTTGCTTAAGAAGAAAATGGCTCTAAAACCTCATTGGGGAAAGATAAATAGAATTTAGTAGCTCTGTCATACTCCACAGCAGATTCTTGGTCGATACATTATAAAGAATGACCATATTACCTGGTGCTAATAAAATGTGAGGGGCCAGAGAGTCACATTGAGAAACTTACAGAATTAAGCAAGACAGTGCAGATCATGACTGCAGTTTGGTTTTTTTTTTTCAGTTATTTTCCAGAAACATTGGTGCTTATGCAGGCATACCATCGTCCATCTGGGAATATCAAGCTACCTGCATAAATGCATTGCTGAAGCCAGATGAGAAATGGAGAGGTTGATTGACTTCACTTGGGTCCACAGTGAGAGAGGAGCCAAACTGAGAATTAGAAATCTGGGGATGCAGAGTTTAGAGTCTTGTTGAAAGCAGCCATGTTGAATTACATTTGTTTTCTTAACTGCAACTGAGGGAGAGTCGAGCCTTTCTCTGCAGCTTTTTCCTGAAAAGAGTCAGATTTATCAGGCTCCATTTCCTAAGGCGGGAATGAAGATTTGGGAATTGGATAAAAAGCGAAACACATGTATTGACCTTTAGTGAGGAGAAAACAGAAGAGCATTGGCTCAGGTGGAAACCAGGGAATCCTGAAACTAAAGGGGAGGCGCTCCTGGATTATGACCGTCTTTAAGTGACTCGTTGGCTCTACTCGTTTTTTGGAGGCTTTGCTGTTGCTCATTCGATAAGCCGAGTCCCACTCTCTGTGACCCCATGGTCTGCAGCACGCCAGGCCTCCCTGTCCTTCACCATCTCCCGGACTTTGCTCAAATTCATGTCCACTGAGTCGGTGATGCCATCCAACCATCTCTTCCTCTGTCCCTCCTCCTCCTCTTGCCCTCAGTCTTTCCCAGCATCAGGGAGGCATAACACTGAGGAAGTTAGAGTCCTCGGCCTGAGCCCCACAAGGGTCATTCAACTCTCTGAGCTCTGCCAGTATGAGTAAACCAAGAGTTCTCCCAGCTAATTTCATGAACTGAATTTCTATCATCAAAATGACTTGGAATTTTCTTTTACATCTTCAGTTGTGCATTGGGAATTTCATCTTAATTTACAAGGCTATCTTAATAAACATCCACTGACCTACTGCCTAGGAAATCACCTACAGTTAAAATAGTCAGACATCGCCATTTTTAAAAAGCATCATCTCACGGACAAATGAGCATTTTCCTTCATAATCTCTTAAAAATATGCAAAAAACTATTTTTTTCTTTTCTTACTGAATGTGTGTGTGCTTAGTCCCTCAGTCATGTCTGACTCTGGGGCCCTGTGGACTTCAACCTACCAGGCTCTTCTGTCTATAGGATTTCCAAGGCAATAATACTGGAGTGGTCGTCATTTCCTGGGTTTGAAAAAACAGATAGTAGAGATGGTATATATGTGTGACCATAAAATGAACGGAGTGTGATCGAAAATATCAAAGCCTCTGTTAACTGGGTTCCCTCTTCTTCAATCCATGACAGAACTCCGTGCCCTGAGGCAGGGCCTGTAGCTTTTCCACCTTCGTGCTTTAGCACCACACATGATGCACATTTTACCTGTTTTGTGAAATAAATGAATAACTGAACAAAGGGCGTCATAGTCGCTGTTTGCGCGGATCCCCCTGTCGTCTTAGAACAGGAATGAACTTTGTAGTCGTTTAATCTAAACTCCCTCCCGATACAGAAATTTCTCTCATGATATATTCTTGGCGTTTGGTCATCTGCCTTATGCTCAACAACCTCTAGGTCCGGGGAAATGATTGCTTTACCCTAGATTACTCTCTTCACTGTGTGGAACTCTAAATGACAGAGAGTTATTTGACCTGAAATCTGTCTTAACTCATAAATTATAGCTCCGCTGATTGAAAATAGAACAAAATCCATAGAATCTTCCATCTGTCAGCTCTTCATATGTTTTAAGCAGCTAAAATGATTCACTTCCTAGGTCTCCCTTTCTCTGGCAAAGGCATGGCTTTCAAATGTAAGAAAGGCAGAAGGTGTCTCCTGCCACAAAGAAATGCACTCTTCTCTCAGCAGCTTCAGAATCATAAGAGGTGGAGCAAGCGCCTGAGGGAAGATCGTGGTTGAAACCAGGACGTGGTGAGAGGCAGGCCCAGCAGCTGCTGGTGGAACTTGGACAGGACTTGTGCGGACTGGCTGGGCTGATTCCAACATCCCTGAGAAGAAGCCTGACCTGTGGAAAAGCAAGAGCGGGAATGCACATAGGGACTTCCCTGTGGACCAGTGATGGTTAGGGTTGCGGACTCGAGAGGTGTGGTTAGGAGTGGCAATTCCGAGACAGCAATGTGTGATGGCCATGAGTCAGGAGCTAAGAACACAGGATGGTTGATGACGGCGCTTGTTGAGCACTTGAACCTTGATGCCCAGTGGTGATTTTTTAAAATGAGCTCCAGGCAGTTGCAAGCCTTTTGCAGCTGAAACGGCACCACCCATCAAGCTGCTGCTGAGCTCCAGTGCTCCCTTTTGCTCTTGATGCTTTTGGTCTTTTGCTGAAGGCCTGCCATAGCCTCCTAGTAGGGGACAGGTTCTGTTGTTGTTTTGGTTTTGTTCTGTTGTTGTCTCTCAGTCGTGTCCGACTCTTCTGATCCCCTGGACTGTAGCCCGCCAGGCTCCTCTGTCCCTGGGATTCTCCAGGCAAGAATCCTGGAGTGGGTTTCCATTACTTTCTCCAGGGGATCTTCCAGACCCGGCAATGGAACCTGCGTCTCCTGCTTGGGAGGCGGATTCTTTCCACTGAGCCCCAAGGGAAGCCCAGACATATTCCACCAAGCCAAATGGATAACTTTTAAGTTTCAGATTCAGTTTCAGTTCAATAAAGAACCCCAGTCTCATGAAGAGCAATCAAGAGAGCCGGAGCCTCTCCCTGCACTCTCCTGCTCGGGCCTGGGTGAGGACAGGCCCCCTCTGACTCCCCATCCTCCCTTTCACCCCCGCCCTACCTCTTTCCTCCCTTTGGCTCCTCTGTCTCAGGGGTGAACTCAGAGGAGAGAGCTAAAGCAGAGACAGACAGGGAGAGTGCTTGCTTGACTGGTACCTGTCCTGGCCTCGCTGTGAGCTGGCAGGAGCTGGCAGGTGTGAAAGCCGACTCTGTCTCTTGGCTGCTCTCCAGTTGTCTAGAGGTCTCCGTGGGGAATTCCGGGTGCCCCCCAAGTGATGTGCTAATGCATTTCCTCCAGCACTGACTCCTCCCTCAGCTCCTGGTTTCTCGGTGCTCATTTTCCTGGTTTTCTCCCTTGGAGTCTCTTAGGCCCTCCAGGAGGCCTTGCTGGGAAGAGTGTAAAACGGTGTTAGTGAGGTGCATTCTCGGTTTCCAAGGGGAACACTTATGCATGTTTTGCTTTAATAAAATTTGGAATCACGGGCTGAGTCCATTGTAGCTGTGTCTACAAGGAACTAGCCCCGTAGATTTTCCAAGTGGGACTCAGCCTCAGACTCACTGTCTGCCCCCAACTCTGGAAGACGTAAGTCACCTCAAGCTCTCCGAAGAGACGTGTCAGGCTTGCCTTGCGCTGAAGCCCTTTGTTCTCGATTGGAGATTAAGGGGATGTCCCACTGTGCTGGGATGGGGACGTTGCGCCTTTCAATGCTGAAATCGTCTGCACTCATGATCTACACTCAGTCTCCACTCAAGCTCCGAAGGGCTTCCCAGGTGGCAGTAGTGGTAAAGAACCTGGCTGCCAATGCAGGAGACGTGAGAGACACAGGTTCAATCCCTGGCTTGGGAAGATCCCTTGGAGGAGGGCATGGCAACCCACTCCAGTATTCTTGCCTGGAAAATTGCATGGATAGAGGACCCTCGTGGGCTACAGTCCATAGGGTCGCCAAGAGTCTACTGAAGCAACTTAGCACAGCACATTATGTTGTAGCCTGAATTGACTGAAGTGACTTCCACACACACACAGTCTCAACCCACAAACTTTTACATGTACGGCGTGGGCAGAGAATTCCAAAAAATCTATCATGTGTTGGACACAGGCGTTATGGAGTTTTTTGCTATAAGCATAAGACTTCTCCAAAATAATAAAGTTTATTAAAAAAAATTCTCCCTCTGGTTTTTGGACTTGTGACTGTGCAGGTGGATTCGGCCCCTCTCTGGGTTTTCCACCTCTGTAGAATCTTGTGCTCCAGTAGAAACCTCTGCTCTACTGCTCTGTCATGGAGGCTGAATGTGTAGAGCATTTGATGCTTGATAAGTGCACCCATGCGTGTCATCTTGATTTGTATGACAACCATATTAACTTAGAAAAGTAAGTATCTCCACCGCTTTTTATACCTGAGAAGACTCTACAAGCATCCGAGAAAAGGAGAATTACCAAAGAGCACGTGTAAGGTGGGGCTCCTGCTTGAACCCATATGGTGTGGACACAACCTGAAGATTTTCTCATTCTGCTGCATCGCTTCCTGTCTTAGCAGAGTGCTAAATGTCTTTAGTTGGTACATCATTATTTTTAACACTGCTTGCTCCATGGGTTCCCTAAGGCATTTAAAAATATTTTAAGTGTGCAGGAGGATCACTGTCATCCTTTTCTTCCAAGATGTTTTTATATTTTCTTTGATTTATATTTTGGAGATTCTGTCTTCTTTGAGGCCATGGATGCTGGTGACATGTTCTTTGCTAAATGTCATGTTGAAGATGTTCTAGCCATCTTTTAAATTCCATCTCATGGATCAAGATATTAAGAACAGCAAATTAGCTGAAATGTGGGTCCTCGATACCACAGGGACTAAGGCATTGCTCACCAGTTTTTCCTTGGAAGAAAAAGATCTTCAAATCATTTATAATGAAGGACATAGGGAATGCTAGAATTTGACACTCTTCACCTGAAATCTTGTGCTTTCTAGTGTTTTCTTAGGTAACAGGAATGACTTGTAATATGTACTTAAATTACTTTAGTTTTAACTTGGAGCATTACGTTCAGCAATAAATTTTTGTTTCTCTTATTTGAAATACTATAATTTTGAAGGGGAATGAGCCGGAGAGTAAGTTTGTACAAAGATTTCTATACTTGATTTTATACATATATATATGTATATATATATTACATACTTGTACAAAGTTTCTATATTTGATTCTGTTCTGTCATTTACTGGGAAAAATCTTTGCAAACTTACCTGTTACACTTTGAAATTTAAGGCATATTTGCTTTCCAATATCTATGTGTTATGTTGAACTTTGGAAATTTCGATGCGCTTAGGGGGAAAAAATATCTCTTAGATTGGAGAATGAGCAGTTGTGTTTCGTTTAGGTGAAAAAAATACGAACCAACATCCCAAATCTAGGAAAAATGGCAGTTTATGTGTTCAGAAATGGAGAGCCCAATATAAATTTCATATTGATGTCAATTTTGTCTTATTAGGTGAGGCTTTCTTAAGATTTGCCAATAGAGAACCCCAAGTGAGACGAAGCATAATTTTTGATTGTTTCGGATCACAGTTTTACGAACAAGGGTTGAAAGAAATTCCACATTGGTTGACTTTGAAAAGTGAAAGTGTTAGTCACTCAGTCAGTTCTGACTCTTTGTGGCCCCATGGACTACTGTAGCCTGCCAGGCTCTTCTGTCCAAGGAATTCTCCAGGCAAGAATATGGAGTGGGTTGCCATTCCCTTCTCCAGGGGATCTTCCCAACCCTGGGATTGAACCCAGGTCTCCCGGATTGCAGGCAGATGCTTTACCAACTGAAGCACTAGGGAATATTGTATGAGCTATAGAGCACATAAAAAATATTTTTATAGTTAAGTGTATCTTCTAAAGCTAAGTAGAATGAGGAGAGGATAAAAGAAAAGAGAGCAATGGTTACTTGGCTATTGCAGGAATGAAATGTGTGGTCGGGGGCAGTCACCCTGGAATGAGTCAGAGTTTTCAAAGTGAGTTAAACTTTTCTAGAGTTTGATGGGTTATGAGCTGGGAACCTAGAAATGAGGTGGCCTTGCCTTGATCACAGGCGGAAATGACAGGCTGGCCACTGGGTTGACAGCGGTGGGGGGTGGAGGGGGGCGTGTCACAGTTCGCTGTTTTGTCACCATGTTGATTTCCTTCAAGTATGTGTTCTTTGGCACATGAAAATTTGGTTTTTATGAGAGAGAGGCTTGCAGGCTCTCTCACTGCACGCTGAGGCAGGAAAGGGGGATCCCATTTCATACACTGCCATCGGTGAGTTTAGGGACATCCTCAGAGTGGCTCAGTGAGGACCTGGGGCCAGAAGATTAGCTGTCAGACCTGAGCCCGCCCTGGGACTGGGAGGGTCACGTGTCCTTGGGAACCCCGTCACATCTTGCTCTTGGCTGTACACCAGGTTCCCTGGCAGAAGGCCCCCGCAAAGCCTGGTTCTCCTTAGAGTCTTGTTAACTCCTCCATCGCCTTAGGTTTCCCCATGTAGGTAGCAGCCATCTTTCAAGTGCATGTTATTCTCAATCTGAGAACACCCTGTGACCCCCACATTTGGAAATCAAGTCGTACAGAGTTGCTGAGCAGGAAATCCAATCTATTTGAGGCCGCTGGGTTGTGGAAAATGCAATTTTTCAATGAAATTAAAATGTGTCAATACATGATTTCTACATTTATAGGAATCCTTTTTTATAATCATTTCTTCAAAATAAGCAGAAAAGCACCAATAGGAACTTGTCAGATATGTTGTAAAAGTTGGCAGAAATGACCCAATAATAATGGGCTTTAGAAGGAGGTGACAAGCAGTTTTCGCAGGACCTGACTTTAAATGTTTCAAGTAATATACTAATTATTCATTATTACAATTGTTGCAATAATTATTTATTATGACAATAATAATTTCAATTTTCGCAAATTGAATTGAACACACAAACACATGTTGAATGACAATGATGGAAGTTATCATTAAGGAAAATTATTCAATTCACCATGACAAAAGGTCGACGTTGTATGTAGTCCAATAAAAGAGGCCCAAAGCACTTCAGCTCTTTAAGGCTCCCCGTCAAGTTGGGGGACTAATCGCATCAGGAACGTTCCAGAAGCAAAGCAATCGGGACCCTCCGATAGACGGGATTCCCCACAACTGCCCAGGGAGGAGAATGCGGGCTATTTTACACCTCACATATCAAGAATCTAAAATCTCAGCAATCCATAATCTCTCACCACCTTTGTGTGTGTGTGTGTGTGTGTGTGAGACCTCTCTCAGCAAACAGCGCCATGGAGAAGTGTAGCGAGTAAGTTTAGAGAAAGAAAGAGAAGATACCCGGCACACATATGCACCCCAGATTTCTGATTTGATTAGCCTGCTGTTCTGAATCTCAGCAGATACAAGTGCCTCCCCAGGGCTGCCGCTGAGACGTCCCTCTGATCAACGGTTTCCAAAACGATTGTGCAACTTCCATAATACCCTGCACAGGAAGCCAGGGGCTTTAGAGAGCGGGGAAGGTGAGAAGGCAGTCAAAGAGGAAAAGCAAAGTGTGAGAATGAGAAACTGAGGCAGCCAGGGGCTTTAGAGAGCGGGGAAGGTGAGAAGGCAGTCAAAGAGGAAAAGAAAGTAGTTTTGTAATAGATAACAGGGAAGCCAGATGGACGTTGATGTCTTTCATTAAGACACAGAACACTGGGAAATCAATAGGCTTGAGTTAAACAACCAGTGAGCATGAAAGTTTGGGGCATTTCAAGTTTCAGCTGCAGTTTGGACATCCAGGTAGATATGCAAAGTAAGCAGTTGGATAGTCAGACCTGGTGCAATCTTTGACATTTGTCCCAAAATGCACTCTTATGAGCTTTATATGTGTGTCTTAGTGAGAAAAAGACAGTCCTTTTGGGCTTCTCACAGATTCTTGCTAGAATGTCAGTATGAGCTCTGGCGGCTGACTGAGGCATCCTAACCGTCCAGCCACCCGGTCCTTGAGATTCAGGTGTAGTCTTTGCCTCGTGTGTGGGTGCCCAGACGCTCTCCTCACTTGCAGGGAGACCCTTTCCAGGTGGCCCGTCACTGTCTTCTGCCGGCCGGCTCCTGCTATCTCAGCCCGCCGCCCTCCAGGCACATCTCACGGGCAGGACGGAAAGCCGGGCAGGTGCCGTGGGTCCCCAGGTTGAGACCTCAGGCCCACGTGAGACAGCTCTTCAGTTCTGTTCTCTAAGTCTATACTGGACATCTCTGAATATAGCACTTCTCATCAAGTTTGCCCCACTCTAACCGTCAGTGAAGTGAAAGTCACTCAGTCGTTTGCCTCCCCATGGACTGTACAGTCCATGGCATTGTCCAGGCCGGAATACTGGAGTGGGTAGCCCTTCCCTCCTCCAGGAGATCTTCCCAACCCAGGAATCGAACCCGGGTCTCCTGCATTGCAGGCAGATTCTTTACCAGCTGAGCCACCAGCAAAGCCCAAACTGTAACTGTAAATGCACATGGAAAATCATAATGTTGAGTGTGATATTTGAACTACGAGCACCATCTGTGTTTAATAACTGCAGTTTAGGATATTACAGCACCAGAGTCCTGGCAGGCCAGGAGCCGAGCAAGGAGCATGCCCACCCCGTCCTTCTCCAGGGCAGAAACGAGAGGGTGCCCAGTAAGTGCGGGAAGATAACTAGTTCTGTCTAACAGTGTCTACACACAGGATCTGTGGGGTTTGGTTAAAATAAGAGGAGAAAAGTTGAGAACTCCCGTCACTGATATTCTGTGTGTGCATATTCTGGGATTAAGGTCTTACTTTTATCTGAGGTTGCCAAATGGAGAGTGTATTTTCTGCTTTTGATAGATAACTAAGTGCTTCTCCGTAGGTTTGTGACCTTTAGCAGGACCCTTAATCTTCTTTCCTCTCTCACTGAGGGCCCTCGACTGCATTATTTCAGCGTGCCTCCTTGTCTACAGCTGTGTGCGCCTGCGCCTCTCCTGCCTGGGCGCAGGCGGCGGCGGCTGCTCTGGGATGTTGGACCAGATGCGAACGTGCGCTTAAGGCGGCGTGTTCCGGACCTGATACCTGATACTGTGTTCACGACACACCATCAACACTGGTCTCAGCTTGACCCTCCATGTATTTCTCTGTTTCTTTCTTTCTCCAATTTTTTTTTTTTTTTTTGCTTAACTTCTTTAGCTCCTTTCATTTAAGGCACATTTAAGACCTGCTCCCGACTATGTGGGAAGTGTGTTATCTGTGGTAGAACCTGTGTATGACTCAGAGATGATGTCACAGTCACCCTTCCCTCCACAAGACCTGGTGAGATATTGCTCAAAGCACTGTGGAAATGCATCCACTTATTGATGAGAATTATTCTTTAGTTTCGGTGTCAGAAATAATAAGAACAGAAGGAAGTGGTTTCCATGTTTTATGAAGCTAAATATTGTTTCCCCCGTTCTATGCTTGCTTGAATGCTGAGAAAAATAAGTGCCTGCCTCTTACCCCGTGAACTGTAGCCTGCCAGACTTCCCTGTCCATGGAATTCTCTAGGCAAGAATATTGGAGTGGGTAGCCATTCTCTTCTCCAGGGAATCTTCCTGACCCAGGGATCAAACCCGGGTCTCCTGAGTTGCAATTAGATTCTTCACCGTCTGAGCCACCCGGGAAGTCCATCCAAAATAGTGATAAAATAAGGAAATGGTTTCTGTGTTTTATGTGGCTAGTACCTTATGCCCCTTTTCAAGCTTGCCTGAAAGCTTAGAAAAGTAAGTGCCTGCATCTGGCAGACATATAACACTTGACTCCCTGACTTGCTTGAGGAATGTCCCCACTAGCTTTTAATCAAATGTTTTCCCCTCTTCTTTCTCTGGGTCAGCTCCCCACCCCCGCAGACTGTCTTCACTTTTTTATTATAGGCTGTTTTATATCTTTTTTTTTTAATATTAGACTATTATTAAAATATTATTTTCATATTTTTAAAACTGCTGATGTAAGTGTCTGAATGGTAAGTACTATGAGATAAGAATTTCTTAGTCATAAAGCATTAAAAATACTATGGGAGGCCATTGCATGCAAATTAAAAGATTAAATTAGATTTGCCTCTAGTATTCAGCACCACTAAATGCGAGACAGATTTAAACTAGTATCAGATAAGAAGATGATCTCTGCCTTCAGTGATGGTATTTGATTTCTTTAGGAGATGGACTGTTATTCTGTGTATTATTGATTTTGTTTCTTCCTGAGTCATTTTTGGTGATTTGTGTCTTTCAAGAAATCTTCAGTTTAATAAGGCTATTTAATTTATTGCCTAAAACGTTTCCCTTTTTGTTTTTCCTCTTTTTCTTAGGGTTCCTTTCTATTGATTTTTTAATTTTATATTGAAGTATAGTTGATTAATCATGTTGTGTTAGCAATGGAGTATTACTCAGCCATTAAAAAGAATTCATTTGAATCAGTTCTAATGAGATGGATGAAACTGGAACCTATTATACAGAGTGAAGTAAGCCAGAAAGAAAAACACCAATACAGTATACTGACACATATATATGGAATTTAGAAAGATGGCAATGATGACCCTGTATGTGAGACAGCAAAAGAGACATAAATGTATAGAACGGACTTTTGGACTCTGTGGGAGAGGGAGAGGGTGGGATGATTTGGGAGAATGGCATTGAAACATGTATACTATCACGTAAGAACGAAGCACCAGCCTATGTTCGATACAGGATACAGGATGCTTGGGGCTGGTACACGGAGATGATCCAGAGAGAGGATATGGGGAGGGATGTGGGAGGGGGATTCAGGATTGGGAGCTCGTGTACACCCGTGGTGGATTCATGTCAATGTATGGCAAAACCAATACGGTATTGTAAAGTAAAATAAAGTAAAAATAAAATTAAAAAAAAAAATAATGTTGTGTTAGTTTCAGGTATACTGCAGAGTGATTCACTTTTCCATTTTTATATTTTCTTGAATCAAAGTGTGTAAATATATAAACAAGCTTCTAGATGGTTGAAGGGATTCATTTGTTTAAACTTATATTTTTAGCTGAGATTGAAGCTGGTGCAATCTAAATTTGAATTAATGTATTTCAATGTTATCTATTATCTGATTTCATCTTGGGTCTCTATCTTTTCCCCTTTTGTTGAGGCTGCTATGCACTTCCTATGGAGTTGACCTAGGTAGAATAAATGAGTGAACTGGTGTATTGAGATTTAGGATGGGAGAGGGAGTCTAGTGCCCTCAGTTACATGATACATTTATTCTTCCATCCCAAAAGCTACATTAGAGATAACTTGGCCACTAATATGTTGGTTGAGTTAGTTTCCTGCTATAAATTTTGAAAACTATTTGGTTGGAAAGAAAAATAAAACATATCATTTTGGCTAGTGTGGGGAAGGGAAAAAGATTTTTTAAATGGAGGGGAAAGCATTCATTTAGAATTTTCCAATTATCACAGTGCACAGTTCTTTTCTCAAGCCTGTTTTGGGGCTGACCAGTTCATTTGGTGTGATTTAAATAAGGCTTGTAATATGTGACTATATGTTTATATTATCTTCAAGTTATCTGATAAGTTTCAAAAGTGAAAAATATTTTTTTGGGGGAAAACACGCTGATCATAGTAACAATCCTTCTTTCCTGTCACTTTTTCAGTACAGCTCCAAATTCAGAAAATCACAGTAAAGAAAAATCACGGCAAGTAAGCCTGCACAGTGAAGCTCACATGTATCAAAAAAGCTTCCAGCTGTGACATCCTGTATGCATTTCAAGGAAATAGTCTTTGTTAAATATACACACACAGACACACACACACACAAACACAAACACTAGTAATTATGACAAAGAGAGCTTTCTCCATAATGAAATTATTGTGCTGAAAAAAAAAAGGAAGAAAAAGGGGAACAATTGGTGAATGCAAAGCCGTTAGGTCACCTGGTGGGACTCTCTCTGTACTTTGATTTTGTTTAAAATGTCAAAAGCTCTGTGAATTGACATTCCCACCCACAGTGCAAGAAGGTTCCCTTTTCTCCACACCCTCTCCAGCATTTATTGTTTGTAGATTTTTTTTTTGATGATGGCCATTCTAACCAGCGTGAGATGATACTCGTCCTCTGTGGCAGCCTAGAGGGGTCGGATGGTGTAGGAGGTGGGAGAGGTTTAAGAAGGAGGGGAGGGGACATCTGTACGTCTCTGGCTGATTCATGAAGATGCATGGCAGAAACAAAGACAGCATTGGGAAGTAATTATCCTCCAATTAAAAATAAAAAAAAAAAAAAAAAAAACTCCATAAAGAAGAGAAAGCTTCCTACGCATGTTCAATTGGTAAATCAAGGCAATAGCAGCCTTAGAAATGAGCCAAATGGGCAACTAATGATGGACTGAGGCACAGGTGATACTGTCCAGGCTTCTTGTTCATATACAGTGAGAGGCCTAGATCTTCAGTGACATTGTTACTTATTGATGAGGATAAGCCTCATCGAGATATAATTTTAGACCATTTCTGGAATGTTCTCTCGTGCCCCCTGCTTCTCAGTTATTCTTACCCTTTAGTATCCACTCTTCTGACTTCTTCCAGCAAGAGTGGCTTTTTCTGGCAGGAAAAACTGCGATGTGATTGGAGGGCTGGAGGCTGCACAGAACTCGATGACACTGGAGGGGAAGACGCTTGGGCTGGGGTCCGAGGAAAGACAGTAGCTGCGGGACCACCCTGGGACCACGCACGAGAGCCTCCGGTTTAAGCCTTGGGGTCCAAACGTGGTGGAGACTTGGGCTCCGTCTGTCGCGCCAAAACAGACCAAGAGGAGATAGCCTGGGGAGGGCATGGCATAGTTTGGGCTAAAGACTCAAGATGTAAAAAGCACTTGTCTAGGTGGCTAAAAGGTCTGGCCAGCAGAAAATATAGATTCAAATAGAGAGCATGATGGCATCCAGTGAGCTTCAGGCCAGGTTTTCAAACTGCATTTAGGACTGAAGAGAAAGAGATGATGCAACTCAGTGAAATCAAATACCCGGAGAAAACCTTTCTTGACCAGAGGCTGATCCTTTCGTCTCAGTGAGGTCCGAAGCCCGAGCGTTGGCTCATTTCCTGTCTTTTTGCCGATGATTGAATTAGGTGGGTGCTGTTGAACACGCGGGCGTGTCCACATGCAGTACTCTGAGAGGCATGACAATGTTCTGCTGATTATACAACTGCCAAATTGGTCCTTGAACAAGGAGGTTGATTGTTGAACGAGAGGAATATTGGGTGCCTCCCAAATCCCGGGGAGTCACACGGGACGCCTGCTCAGCTCTCAGGAGCACAGCCCTGATGGGGGCTCACCTGAGTCAGGACCAAGGTCACTGCTGAGCACGCAGCCCAGGCACACAGGGACAATGCTCTTTTTGTTGTTGTTGTTGGGTACAGGATCTCATTTCCCCAACCAGGGACTGAACCTGAGTCCTCTGCATTCATGGCAGGGCAGATTCTTAACCACTGGACTCCCAGGGAAGTCCTAGGGCAGCTGCTGTCTGGGACAACCCGTTACCGTCTTTCCCAGAGAATTACCAAGCTGAGAGAGACTCACCTGCTAAAATGGGTTTGTCGGAAAGAGAGTTCTTTTTATGAAATTCCTCTCTGCGCTGAGGGTTTGAGAATTCACAATTAACGTTTTGCAGATGGCCTGCAAGGGGAATTGGCTTTCAGGTTCCTGCTCAGGCACCTCCACAGGGTAGATGCTCTGTTTCTGAGAGTCCTTCCTGCCCAGCGGCTTCCCAGACACCTTTTGATCTCGGTAAAGAGACTTGGAGGCAGGCTGTGTTCGCGAATGCCTTCTCAGCCTCGAGGGGAAAGGAGGATCTTCCAATAGAATCATGACGGCGTTGCTTCCTGGCGTCTAATGGCTTTCAGAGCTTGGCAGGCATGCCATCTAGCGTTCTCCTTCACGTGCCATCTCCTTCAGGCATGCCATCTCCTTCAAGAGGCCCGGTCACGTTCAAAGAGAAATGAAGGACACCCCCGCCAGGGTGCAGTGAGGACGGCCCGGGGCCTGAGGAGCTGGCTCCGTTCAGAGGGCCGCCGCTGCAGCTTGATCTATGGCATTTTATTTATTTTTTTAATTTGGCAGCTGCCACTGAGATTCCAGGGTCCCAGTGCAGAACACTCGCCTTTAATTTGTTTTCTTTATGAAATGTACAAACTTCTGCTCCTTTCTTCTACTCTTGGAGCAGTTGGAAGGCACGTGGAGAACGGGTGCCTTGCTTTCCGTTTTGCTAAATTATATCAATTTCTTTTAAATATTGGGCTGTAAGGAATTTTTCATTTTTCCTTGACTAGTAACTGATGGAAGAAGTAAGTTATTTTGAAATATGTCTTGTAGGTAAGACATAGGAGAAAAATAAGTTATAGTTACGCTAAGTGCCTTCCAGTATTGTAAAAAGCTTGGTTAAATTTTATTATATAAATAATACATTTTCATTATATGGCACTTGAAAGATATGAAAAAGTATGAGGTAGAAACCATGTATCTAACCATTGCTAACATTTTAGTGATCGTTCTTACTAGAATCTTTGAATATATTCATTTTCTCATATGAAGATGTAGGGATTTTTCCCTAGATTTGTTTTTCTTATTTGAAAATGTTTTATTCTCTCATAGTTAATTTTTCTGGTTCTCTATTTTTATTTTCTTGTAGTTGCATAATATTCTATTCTTTGTTACAGTGCTATAAACATTTCCCTATTGATCTATTGATAGCATATATTTCATTTACAGGTTGTATGTGTCTGTGTATGTGTCTGTGTGTGTACGTGAGGAAGAGAACAAGAGAGAAAGATAAAGAAATTACTATGATTCAGTGAATGGGAATATGTGTATATGTGCATATGTTTATGTGTGTGTATACATAATATACATCCTTATATCCGTAAGTTCTGATATTTTTAAAGAGCTAATTCCAAAGAGGTGTATCTCTGGGTTCAAGGGTATATATATTTTTAATTTGAATTAGTTGCAAGATTGTGTTAAAAAAGCTGTAGCAGTCATATTTGCTGTTAGTATCTGATTGCTTTTATTCCCCTAAAAAATGTTTTCATTATTTATGTTCTCAGCTTTATTAACCTAAATGAAATATTCTTATAATTTCCACTTTATCTGTTTAACATTTAAATATGATCCTCTGTATTATAAAAGTTTTTAAATGGCATCGTAAGTTATATATATATGTGTGTGTGTGTGTGTGTATTTTTATAGCCAAGTAACCTTTTATCTACTGTACAAGTCGCATATATATTTTCTAAACACAGTTTTTGTTGTCTATTGTTTTTATTTATGGTGTCTTTGTTAGACTTGAGATTCCCCTGGTGGCTCAGATGGTAAAGAATCTGCCTGCAATGCAGGAGACCTGGGTTCAACCCTTGGGTCAGAAGATCCCCTGGAGAAGGGCAGTGCTACCCACTCCAGTATTCTTGCCTGGAGAACTCCATGGACAGAGGAGCCTGATGGGCTACAGTCCATGGGGTTGCAAAGAGTTGGACATGGCTGAATGACTAACAAAACACTTGTTAGACTCACTGAAATCTTTTTCACATAATCACGTATTCATATATTTTCCCCCTATTTTTGGATATAAAATTCTCCTAAGCCTGTATATTTTACAAGCATCTCCTATTTTTTTTAATTGACTACATTTAAAATTTTTAGTTGGTCTGAAATTTCTTTTTGCATGTGGAGTGATAAAGGAGCCCAAATTTATTTCTTTTGAAAGGATGGCTTTCTGTGATGTTACTATTTATTAAATAATCATTTTTCCCAATGTGTAGAAATATTACCCTTGTTACAATAAATTCTCGTACAAGATTGACCTGTAGGCTTTCTCTTACTTGATATTACAACTATGCAAATAGATGGGCCTTCAAACTGTTTTGAGCACTGTGACTTCATCATATCTGTTAGTTTGGGAAAAGACCAGCCTAGCATCAACTGACTCATCTTGCAGACTTTCGTTGCCTTTTCAAGGGCACTTATTCTCTGGCTTGAGATTTCATATGGTTTGCCCATTTCAGCCTCCTCCAAAATAAGAGCTGGTCCCCCCCTGGAACTTTTTTAGTCCTTAAAGACTCTGCCGCATACCCCACATTCTCTTTGCTCCAGCTGTTCCTCTGCTCAGAAGACAAGTGTTGGATACTTAAGAAGTAACTGTGGCAAAGATGTGTTCTAACTGCCACATTCCAAGAGGACGCTTCCTACAACTTATCACAAACAGTGTAACGCTTGTACTCTTGCCTCGAGGATATTCATCATATCTGTTAGTTTGGGAAAAGACCAGCCTAGCATCAACTGACTCATCTTGCAGACTTTCGTTGCCTTTTCAAGGGCACTTATTCTCTGGCTTGAGATTTCATATGGTTTGCCCATTTCAGCCTCCTCCAAAATAAGAGCTGGTCCCCCCCTGGAACTTTTTTAGTCCTTAAAGACTCTGCCGCATACCCCACATTCTCTTTGCTCCACCTGTTCCTCTGCTCAGAAGACAAGTGTTGGATACTTAAGTAAGAAGTAACTGTGGCAAAGATGTGTTCTAACTGCCACATTCCAAGAGGACGCTTCCCACAACTTATCACAAACAGTGTAACGCTTGTACTCTTGCCTCGAGGATTGAGCAGATGCCTGTCAATAAAAGGTGAATGAGGGACAGCAGGTGCAGCTCGGCTTCTGGGACATCTTTTGTTGGGGAAAAGTCATGGACACAGGGCAGCATGGCTCTTCAGTGAGACTGGATGTCAGCCCCCAGCCCTCGGGGAATTCATGATCGGAACAGTAACAGCTCCTTCCTAGGTGGAAGGAAGACGAGGTGGGGGGCCAGGCTTGCTGTTACAGCCTAGCGGCCCTGTGGACCAGAGACCATGCCTCTGGCCCTCCGTCTCCACCCTGCCCCACCCGATGGACTTCAGTCCTAGACTCCCAGCTGCCTTGGGCTCTGCAGGCAAATCCACTCTTGCTGATCTCATTGAATACACCTACATGGAAGTGTTTCCTACGACCACAGGATATGAGACAAATGTTCTTCAGTCTTAATTTTTACCTATGATTGCCAAGGCCTTGTTTTGCAACAGGTACAACAGAATTGCATGTATCTTATATCTGCACAATATAATTTATGAAGCATTTCCTATTTTCTAGTTCCTGGGAATATAGTAGATTTTTTTTTTTAAGAAAACAGTAAGCAAAACATCTTTCTCATGTCTTTAAAGTTATTTATGTGGGGAATATAGAAAATAAACCAAAAGACCTATAACAGCACTAAGTGGGGTGAGGAAGCACTTGATAAAGAGGAAGATTGTGACGGGAGTGCTGGGTTAGATAGGATGGAAGAACTTTGTTGTTACAGGATGTGTGTTGAAGCAGAGTGATTAGAATCCGCCCAAGGTTAAAAGAGCGATATAAGCATGGTGCTCAAGATGCACAGTTTTATAATTTATTCAATTATATATTTTGCTGCAGTAAGTAGATAGTTGTGTAGGAAGATGGGAAGAATATCAGATTTATGTGTGTGTGTAGGGGACTGAAACATCTTTGAGCATTTACTTTACAGAAGCCTAATATATTTTTAGTTGGTTGATACACATGATGTAAATTGAGATAAAGTTAAACTCATCAGCATGTAGATGGATTTCAGAGTCACTGGCCCCTATGAGATATTAAACAGAAATAATGGTTACGTGCTCTCCATTTGGGGTATTTATCCTTGGTCTGGCATCTGCATCTCCCTTTGGGAATACCCTGGTTTATGTAGCCTTGAGAGGTCCAGGGCATTGCCCATCATGGGATTCATGGGCCCCGATTGTTCTGCTCTCGCTGTCTGTACATCCAGGAGCAGGAGTGAAACAGGGACTCTGTTGTATGAAGGTTATTCCTGGAACTTCAGTCTTGCATGAGTGATACAGCAACATGAGGGCACTGGCATTTTTTTGCCTCTGTACTGACATCGGTAGAGATACCAGACTCTTTCTGAAGCATAATTTTCCCTTGGTTCTTACTGTGTTCCCCATTCTCCACACTCTTAGAGGTTCTGTGGGATCTCAACATCCTGTTAATGTGTTTCTTTGATGTAACAAGTAGTAGGCAGTTGCATTTCTGAGTATTTGATTCTATTACACACAAATAAGCTTGGGCTTTCCCGAAGGCTCAGTGGGTAAAGAATCTGTATGCAGTGCAGGAGACACAGGAGATGGGGTTTCAGTCCCTGGGTTGGGAAGATCCGCTGGAGAAGGAAATGGCCACCCACTCCAGTGTTCTTCCCTGAAAACTCACATGGGCAGAGGAGTCTGGTGGGCTCCCGTCTAAAGAGTTGCAGAGTCATACACAAGTGATAGGCCGAGCATACAAGCTTGTAGTTTGTAGAACATAGGCCAAAACTTTAGGGAGTTTTCAGTAACTAGAAAGCAGAACTGATGGCATGTACTGAGTATACAATATGTCGTTAGCAAGTGGAGCATGCGTGTGTTCAGTGGGAAGCAGAGTGAATGAACCAGGAGCTACCCAATATTCATGAGGCACCTCAGTCCTAAATATATGTGAGACGAAATATATGAGCTGCTAAATATTCAGGTACATTAAATAGATATCAGCATTTTGTAGTCAGGAAGTCCAAATTTGGTCTCCCACTGCTGATGTCTATTTTGGACCCATGTTTCCCCTGCCCAGAAACCACAGAATCCATGATTGTTCATCAGGCTAATTAAGAGGGTAAATCTGTATTTGTATATTCTGTCTCTCTGATGGAGCACGCGTGTGTCTTTGGCCCACAGCATCTTCTGCCTGTGGGCCCTATTCTGTTTGCATCCTATCCTAAAGATGTGTGCGTTTATATCTTCCCCTTTTCTCCTCAAACTATATTTTAAACTGATTTTTAAAAGCCACGTGACTCAGCGTTTCAGTTTGATCTGCGCGTCTTCCTGCTCAGTGACCTCTGGGACAGCTTGCCTGGAGGTGGACTTGACGGCTCCTGCTGCACCAAGGCCATTTCCCACATGACATGAGATACCCAGAGCTGGATTCTCTCCCTTGAACTTATAGCTCTGATTAATACAGTTGTGGGCTAAAGAATACTTCAGTTTGCAATCAATGTCCTGTGAAGTTTCTCTTGTCTTTTCAGTAGAGAGCTTCGAGCCTCACAGGTGGAAAATTTGCCTCAAGAAGTCACATAACTTCCGGGTTATCAAAAAACTCTCAGCACCTCTCCAGCTGCATCACAGTTTGGTTTTCTATCTGAAATGGTCTAAAATATTAGCCTTTAATTTCACTTTGAGGGTCTGCAGTTAGTATTTCTGAACTTGGAAGGACACAATGACTTTCTGTTTGGAAGATTCATTGATGAAACACAACAGATTGGATAAGGACTAGTTGTGTGTGAAATGAACAAGAGCAAAGAACAAGGAAATGAGCACCTGACTAGAGGTGAAAAATAAGAAACACGCGCAGAACAAGGATACAGAATTGATTAGAATTCTGATGTGAAGCCAAAGCTGATAGTGATCTGGATAAATGATGAGATACGGCATCGTAACCCAAGAAGTCGGATATCTTTAAAATACCATGTGTTTCATATTATGGGAAGAAACAGTATTTCAACACCAGAGTTAGGGTGTCTAGAATGAGGAAAACCCAACTTAAGTGAAAGAGAATGTTGAATCCATGGATTTTAAAAGCAAATTACTTTAGGTGTGCACTCAGACCCAAAGATAAGAAGCTCATAGGTACAGAATTTGCCTGGACAGAGGTGAGGGCAGGGCTTGTCCATTCAGCTCACTCGTATTTAATGTGTGTGGATAAATGTTATTTTCTGTATGCTGTTGGGAAGGGGTCAATGTGTAAAGCAGTTCTGCATCTGTAAATTGCAAAGATACAGATTTTCCATTTATGGAAGTATTTCTTAAAAGTAAAGCACCATTTGAGGCAGCCCATCACCTTTCTCAAGTGTGTTTTCAATCCTGTAACTTCAGTGTTTCTAACTTTAAACTGCATGCAAAGTGTACTTAAAAAGCAGATGTCATTTATTTCTTCACCGATGACTCATTATATTTTATTCCTCACTGCCCTCTTCCCCTGTAACATCTGCTCTAAGTGATAAGGGTCACGCACCGAGCAGGATATATGGTGGTGCTTAAAAAATGACACACAAAAATCTATGAATGTGGCTTATTTCCAAGTCCTAAGCACAGTGGACTCCATCTCCTGGATTCTTATGCTGAAGAGAATAGTGAATGCTGAGAAGGCTAACTCGCCCTTAGTAGGCCTTTGCCCTGACCGAGCACTCTATGCTCATTACCTCATTTGTTCCTCTCAACTGTAAAGGGTAACAGTACATGTCTATCTTAGTGACTCGGAGAAGGCAATGGCGACCCTCTCCAGCATTCTTGCCTGGAAAATCCCATGGACAGAGGCGTCTGGTAAGCTAAGGAACTGATTTCCCCGAAGTCACAGCTAGACAAGGGCAGAACCAGCATTTGAAGTCAAGGGGTCTGCCACCAGAGGGCTTATCAGCTCGTCCCTTCTTCCTTCCTGCCGTTGAGATGAGGGTGTTGGAGACAGGTACATCTAGATCACATGTTCTCAGGAAAAATAAACCAGTGCTTCTGGGCCGGACTGCCCTGAGGCTGTGCCTAAACAATGTAATCAGTGTTGTCTTTATTTAAAAAAAAAAAGCTGTATCCAAACAGACACACGTAGCTGCCCACTGATATCAAAAGTCACCAGCAGGGAAGGCATTATTGGTCTTTATTGGGTTTTCATTGCAAATCTCTGGTTATTACCAACAGTGAAGTACCTCACATTAACCATGGTGGCAAAATTTATCTCTTAGGTCTTCTAAAAAATACTAGGTGTTATGGCCCAGAGTTCGAGGTTGATGGGGATGTAGACTGCACAGTGCTAGGGGCAGAAGACAGGGGGCTTCTAAATCTGGGGGCAGTGCTCACGGGAACGCCTGTGCACTTGCTTATAGAGGTGAGTTTTAAAGGACCCCGGGGGCTAGAGGGCTTGGTATTACCAAGGTAGAGACTATTTAAGGCAGGATGCAGGAGGCGGTCCCACCTACTGTGTTGATCCCAAGAGAGAATAGCAAGCACCAGCCCACTGGAAGGAGGACGTACAAGCTGCTGCTGCTGCTAAGTCGCTTCAGTCGTGTCTGACTCTGTGCAACCCCATAGACGGCAGCCCATTGGGCTCCGCCATTCCTGGGATTCTCCAGGCAAGAACACTGGAGTGGGTTGCCATTTCCTTCTCCAACGCATGAAAGTGAAAAGTGAAAGTGAAGTCGCTCAGTCGTGTCTGACTCAGCGACCCCATGGACTGCAGCCTTTTAGGCTCCTCCATCCATGGGAGTTTCCAGGCAAGAGTACTGGAGTGGGATGCCATTGCCTTCTCTGGACGTACAAGCTGCCGGGCCCCAACTCTCAACCCCGTCCACTCCCTGAGTGTCTGCCGGGTCCAGACCCTGTATCTCACTCCCGGTCCGCTTCTGTGTGTTCCTCCGCCATCTCTGGCCTGGGCGAACCTTTCCTGCCCTGGACAATCCCCTTCTGACTCTTCAGCCAAGATTTCAACTTCGTATCATCTTCAGCCAGTTCAATTTCCTGCACATGCTACCCACTCACTGGCAGTCACCCCCTTCATTTCTGTTCCTTCAGTATTTCTTCTTCTGACTACAGACCATGGATTAATTTCCAATTCCAATAAATTTCCATTAATTTCCTGACAATTTCAGAAAGCAACGTCCGTGACTAATAGACAAGACCAAGGGACTGGAGCATTCAGAGTGATAATTTTAAGAGCCCCATTTGTTCTAAGCACTGTTTACTCATTTGGTTCTCATCACAGATCTATGACGTAGGTACTTTATAGTCCCCATTTTCCAGATGAGGTAAGGAAGTGAATAACTTGTCTAGAGTTGAACTGCTATTAAGAGCCACGATTCAAACCCAATGAATCTGTGTACCAAATCCAGCCTTTTGACTCACCTGGCTGTAATGGATTGAAGGAGCAAGATTTAGGTAATTGGCCAGCCATTCATTATATGTATGTGTACACACACATGGCACATACACACATAGTCTTCTTTCCAGTTATAGATAAGGTATCTTTCGCCACTGGAGTTCCAGAAAAATGAGAAATTACAAGTTGCTCTTGTCTCTTAATACTGCACCTCTCCCATCTCTTGGTAACTAGGGGGTGCCATTTCTGCCGTCTAGCTGGTCAACTCCCAGGCAGTACCCTGTTCATTTCTGTCATTTGATCATTCAGAGTCAAATAGCTTAATGACTAAGGAAATGAATTTTGACAGTCAAATTGCTGTGTTTTCCACTCACTTCTGCTACTTCTTTTGGGACTTTGGGCAAGGTTTCTAATCTTCCTGAACTCCTCTATAAAATGGGAACAGTAACATCACTTACCTATGTGATAGGTGTCTTGGGGTTGCTGTAATAGTGAAGAATAGTACTGTATTTAAAAATTGGAGAAGACTGGCTAGCAGAAAAAAAGAGCTATGTCATGGCAAGCTATCATCATTGTAATGGTTTAAGAAACATTTATTGGACATCTATGTTTCAGACACCAAACATAAGGCCAGTCCATATCCTCACAGGGCTTATATTATAAGGAAGACAAATACAGAACAATCAAGTATACAAACAGGCAAGATGAGTATACATTCAGTCAAGTGGGAGCAGCAGTGTTAGAAATCGTGATAGACAGGGAAACATGGCTGAGGTTGAGAAGAACAGGAGAGAGGCACTGGAGATAGGAGCTCAGGAAATGTGATGCCGTGTGCAGTGGAGCGGGCCAGGGCTGAAGGCAATGAATGCCCTCTCCCGGAACACCTAGGCACTCTTCTCAGCATCCCATATATGCGTTCTTTCTTCAGTCCTTCAACACTTACAGGTTATCTTCCTGATTGACAGATGGGAAGTGGAAAGCAGAGAGAGGTTCTTGCTCAGGGCCTCCCGTCAACTCAATAGTAAGAAAAATTTCAACCACTCAGTCCTTTGCAAGCCTTTACCCCTCACCCTCTTAAATCTTACCTTATATTGTATGGTAGCCTCTAGTTCAGAATCACTTATCAAGGTAGCTCAGATGGTAAAGAATTTGCATCCAGTGCAGGAGACTCAAGTTTGACCCCTGGGTCCAGAAGATCCCCTGGAGGAGGGCATGGCAACCCACACCGGTATTCTTGCCTGGAGAATCCCAGGAACAGAGGAGCCTGGTGGGCTACTTCCATGGGTTCACAGACAGTTGGACACAGCTGAGCGACTGAACAAATCCTTCACTTTCAGTCTAGATACCTTTAGCAGTGAAATTTGTCCCAGTGGCGCGTCTCCCAGAGTGCTTTGCTCTGAGGATTGCATTTGTTGTCGTTCAGTTGCTCCGGTGTATCCGACTCTTTGCGACTCCATGGCCCGCAGCACACTAGGCTTCCCTGTCCTTCACCATCTCCCGGAGTTTGCTCAGACTCACATCCATTGAGTTGGCGATGCCCCCCAACCATCTCAGCCTCTTGCATTAGGTTGAATAAATCTTCATCCAGGTCATCCGTTTCTCCCGTGCCCCTCCTCCCAGCTGCTTTATGCCCCTACTTGGTTTTTCTCCCTGGACCACAGTATAGACCGTGGTTGCAATGTCCTCTTGAAGGCATTTCCTTTGGCATTCACAGCACCAGCCTGTACATTCCAAACTCCTGATCAGCAAGGGATAATCATATCTTCAAACTTACTGTCTAGATGCTATGATGTTATAAACTCCTACAGGAATCATACTTAATAAATCATTGAATCCTCCCGTAACTCAACACTGAATCTTTCATAAATGTTCAATAATTTATTAATTGAATAGATGAATTAATAATATTATTTTCTTATGTACTTCCTTAGTGGAGCTAGTTTCTTTCTGTTTTTTTTTTTTTACTTTACAGAAGCCTAATATATTTTTAGTTGGTTGATACACATGATGTAAATTGAGATAAAGTTAAACTCATCAGCATGTAGATGGATTTCAGAGTCACTGGCCCCTATGAGATATTAAACAGAAATAATGGTTACGTGCTCTCCATTTGGGGTATTTATCCTTGGTCTGGCATCTGCATCTCCCTTTGGGAATACCCTGGTTTATGTAGCCTTGAGAGGTCCAGGGCATTGCCCATCATGGGATTCATGGGCCCCGATTGTTCTGCTCTCGCTGTCTGTACATCCAGGAGCAGGAGTGAAACAGGGACTCTGTTGTATGAAGGTTATTCCTGGAACTTCAGTCTTGCATGAGTGATACAGCAACATGAGGGCACTGGCATTTTTTTGCCTCTGTACTGACATCGGTAGAGATACCAGACTCTTTCTGAAGCATAATTTTCCCTTGGTTCTTACTGTGTTCCCCATTCTCCACACTCTTAGAGGTTCTGTGGGATCTCAACATCCTGTTAATGTGTTTCTTTGATGTAACAAGTAGTAGGCAGTTGCATTTCTGAGTATTTGATTCTATTACACACAAATAAGCTTGGGCTTTCACGAAGGCTCAGTGGGTAAAGAATCTGTATGCAGTGCAGGAGACACAGGAGATGGGGTTTCAGTCCCTGGGTTGGGAAGATCCGCTGGAGAAGGAAATGGCCACCCACTCCAGTGTTCTTCCCTGAAAACTCACATGGGCAGAGGAGTCTGGTGGGCTCCCGTCTAAAGAGTTGCAGAGTCATACACAAGTGATAGGCCGAGCATACAAGCTTGTAGTTTGTAGAACATAGGCCAAAACTTTAGGGAGTTTTCAGTAACTAGAAAGCAGAACTGATGGCATGTACTGAGTATACAATATGTCGTTAGCAAGTGGAGCATGCGTGTGTTCAGTGGGAAGCAGAGTGAATGAACCAGGAGCTACCCAATATTCATGAGGCACCTCAGTCCTAAATATATGTGAGACGAAATATATGAGCTGCTAAATATTCAGGTACATTAAATAGATATCAGCATTTTGTAGTCAGGAAGTCCAAATTTGGTCTCCCACTGCTGATGTCTATTTTGGACCCATGTTTCCCCTGCCCAGAAACCACAGAATCCATGATTGTTCATCAGGCTAATTAAGAGGGTAAATCTGTATTTGTATATTCTGTCTCTCTGATGGAGCACGCGTGTGTCTTTGGCCCACAGCATCTTCTGCCTGTGGGCCCTATTCTGTTTGCATCCTATCCTAAAGATGTGTGCGTTTATATCTTCCCCTTTTCTCCTCAAACTATATTTTAAACTGATTTTTAAAAGCCACGTGACTCAGCGTTTCAGTTTGATCTGCGCGTCTTCCTGCTCAGTGACCTCTGGGACAGCTTGCCTGGAGGTGGACTTGACGGCTCCTGCTGCACCAAGGCCATTTCCCACATGACATGAGATACCCAGAGCTGGATTCTCTCCCTTGAACTTATAGCTCTGATTAATACAGTTGTGGGCTAAAGAATACTTCAGTTTGCAATCAATGTCCTGTGAAGTTTCTCTTGTCTTTTCAGTAGAGAGCTTCGAGCCTCACAGGTGGAAAATTTGCCTCAAGAAGTCACATAACTTCCGGGTTATCAAAAAACTCTCAGCACCTCTCCAGCTGCATCACAGTTTGGTTTTCTATCTGAAATGGTCTAAAATATTAGCCTTTAATTTCACTTTGAGGGTCTGCAGTTAGTATTTCTGAACTTGGAAGGACACAATGACTTTCTGTTTGGAAGATTCATTGATGAAACACAACAGATTGGATAAGGACTAGTTGTGTGTGAAATGAACAAGAGCAAAGAACAAGGAAATGAGCACCTGACTAGAGGTGAAAAATAAGAAACACACGCAGAACAAGGATACAGAATTGATTAGAATTCTGATGTGAAGCCAAAGCTGATAGTGATCTGGATAAATGATGAGATACGGCATCGTAACCCAAGAAGTCGGATATCTTTAAAATACCATGTGTTTCATATTATGGGAAGAAACAGTATTTCAACACCAGAGTTAGGGTGTCTAGAATGAGGAAAACCCAACTTAAGTGAAAGAGAATGTTGAATCCATGGATTTTAAAAGCAAATTACTTTAGGTGTGCACTCAGACCCAAAGATAAGAAGCTCATAGGTACAGAATTTGCCTGGACAGAGGTGAGGGCAGGGCTTGTCCATTCAGCTCACTCGTATTTAATGTGTGTGGATAAATGTTATTTTCTGTATGCTGTTGGGAAGGGGTCAATGTGTAAAGCAGTTCTGCATCTGTAAATTGCAAAGATACAGATTTTCCATTTATGGAAGTATTTCTTAAAAGTAAAGCACCATTTGAGGCAGCCCATCACCTTTCTCAAGTGTGTTTTCAATCCTGTAACTTCAGTGTTTCTAACTTTAAACTGCATGCAAAGTGTACTTAAAAAGCAGATGTCATTTATTTCTTCACCGATGACTCATTATATTTTATTCCTCACTGCCCTCTTCCCCTGTAACATCTGCTCTAAGTGATAAGGGTCACGCACCGAGCAGGATATATGGTGGTGCTTAAAAAATGACACACAAAAATCTATGAATGTGGCTTATTTCCAAGTCCTAAGCACAGTGGACTCCATCTCCTGGATTCTTATGCTGAAGAGAATAGTGAATGCTGAGAAGGCTAACTCGCCCTTAGTAGGCCTTTGCCCTGACCGAGCACTCTATGCTCATTACCTCATTTGTTCCTCTCAACCGTAAAGGGTAACAGTACATGTCTATCTTAGTGACTCGGAGAAGGCAATGGCGACCCTCTCCAGCATTCTTGCCTGGAAAATCCCATGGACAGAGGCGTCTGGTAAGCTAAGGAACTGATTTCCCCGAAGTCACAGCTAGACAAGGGCAGAACCAGCATTTGAAGTCAAGGGGTCTGCCACCAGAGGGCTTATCAGCTCGTCCCTTCTTCCTTCCTGCCGTTGAGATGAGGGTGTTGGAGACAGGTACATCTAGATCACATGTTCTCAGGAAAAATAAACCAGTGCTTCTGGGCCGGACTGCCCTGAGGCTGTGCCTAAACAATGTAATCAGTGTTGTCTTTATTTAAAAAAAAAAAGCTGTATCCAAACAGACACACGTAGCTGCCCACTGATATCAAAAGTCACCAGCAGGGAAGGCATTATTGGTCTTTATTGGGTTTTCATTGCAAATCTCTGGTTATTACCAACAGTGAAGTACCTCACATTAACCATGGTGGCAAAATTTATCTCTTAGGTCTTCTAAAAAATACTAGGTGTTATGGCCCAGAGTTCGAGGTTGATGGGGATGTAGACTGCACAGTGCTAGGGGCAGAAGACAGGGGGCTTCTAAATCTGGGGGCAGTGCTTACGGGAAGGCCTGTGCACTTGCTTATAGAGGTGAGTTTTAAAGGACCCCGGGGGCTAGAGGGCTTGGTATTACCAAGGTAGAGACTATTTAAGGCAGGATGCAGGAGGCGGTCCCACCTACTGTGTTGATCCCAAGAGAGAATAGCAAGCACCAGCCCACTGGAAGGAGGACGTACAAGCTGCTGCTGCTGCTAAGTCGCTTCAGTCGTGTCTGACTCTGTGCAACCCCATAGACGGCAGCCCATTGGGCTCCGCCATTCCTGGGATTCTCCAGGCAAGAACACTGGAGTGGGTTGCCATTTCCTTCTCCAACGCATGAAAGTGAAAAGTGAAAGTGAAGTCGCTCAGTCGTGTCTGACTCAGCGACCCCATGGACTGCAGCCTTTTAGGCTCCTCCATCCATGGGAGTTTCCAGGCAAGAGTACTGGAGTGGGATGCCATTGCCTTCTCTGGACGTACAAGCTGCCGGGCCCCAACTCTCAACCCCGTCCACTCCCTGAGTGTCTGCCGGGTCCAGACCCTGTATCTCACTCCCGGTCCGCTTCTGTGTGTTCCTCCGCCATCTCTGGCCTGGGCGAACCTTTCCTGCCCTGGACAATCCCCTTCTTACTCTTCAGCCAAGATTTCAACTTCGTATCATCTTCAGCCAGTTCAATTTCCTGCACATGCTACCCACTCACTGGCAGTCACCCCCTTCATTTCTGTTCCTTCAGTATTTCTTCTTCTGACTACAGACCATGGATTAATTTCCAATTCCAATAAATTTCCATTAATTTCCTGACAATTTCAGAAAGCAACGTCCGTGACTAATAGACAAGACCAAGGGACTGGAGCATTCAGAGTGATAATTTTAAGAGCCCCATTTGTTCTAAGCACTGTTTACTCATTTGGTTCTCATCACAGATCTATGACGTAGGTACTTTATAGTCCCCATTTTCCAGATGAGGTAAGGAAGTGAATAACTTGTCTAGAGTTGAACTGCTATTAAGAGCCACGATTCAAACCCAATGAATCTGTGTACCAAATCCAGCCTTTTGACTCACCTGGCTGTAATGGATTGAAGGAGCAAGATTTAGGTAATTGGCCAGCCATTCATTATATGTATGTGTACACACACATGGCACATACACACATAGTCTTCTTTCCAGTTATAGATAAGGTATCTTTCGCCACTGGAGTTCCAGAAAAATGAGAAATTACAAGTTGCTCTTGTCTCTTAATACTGCACCTCTCCCATCTCTTGGTAACTAGGGGGTGCCATTTCTGCCGTCTAGCTGGTCAACTCCCAGGCAGTACCCTGTTCATTTCTGTCATTTGATCATTCAGAGTCAAATAGCTTAATGACTAAGGAAATGAATTTTGACAGTCAAATTGCTGTGTTTTCCACTCACTTCTGCTACTTCTTTTGGGACTTTGGGCAAGGTTTCTAATCTTCCTGAACTCCTCTATAAAATGGGAACAGTAACATCACTTACGTATGTGATAGGTGTCTTGGGGTTGCTGTAATAGTGAAGAATAGTACTGTATTTAAAAATTGGAGAAGACTGGCTAGCAGAAAAAAAGAGCTATGTCATGGCAAGCTATCATCATTGTAATGGTTTAAGAAACATTTATTGGACATCTATGTTTCAGACACCAAACATAAGGCCAGTCCATATCCTCACAGGGCTTATATTATAAGGAAGACAAATACAGAACAATCAAGTATACAAACAGGCAAGATGAGTATACATTCAGTCAAGTGGGAGCAGCAGTGTTAGAAATCGTGATAGACAGGGAAACATGGCTGAGGTTGAGAAGAACAGGAGAGAGGCACTGGAGATAGGAGCTCAGGAAATGTGATGCCGTGTGCAGTGGAGCGGGCCAGGGCTGAAGGCAATGAATGCCCTCTCCTGGAACACTTAGGCACTCTTCTCAGCATCCCATATATGCGTTCTTTCTTCAGTCCTTCAACACTTACAGGTTATCTTCCTGATTGACAGATGGGAAGTGGAAAGCAGAGAGAGGTTCTTGCTCAGGGCCTCCCGTCAACTCAATAGTAAGAAAAATTTCAACCACTCAGTCCTTTGCAAGCCTTTACCCCTCACCCTCTTAAATCTTACCTTATATTGTATGGTAGCCTCTAGTTCAGAATCACTTATCAAGGTAGCTCAGATGGTAAAGAATTTGCATCCAGTGCAGGAGACTCAAGTTTGACCCCTGGGTCCAGAAGATCCCCTGGAGGAGGGCATGGCAACCCACACCGGTATTCTTGCCTGGAGAATCCCAGGAACAGAGGAGCCTGGTGGGCTACTTCCATGGGTTCACAGACAGTTGGACACAGCTGAGCGACTGAACAAATCCTTCACTTTCAGTCTAGATACCTTTAGCAGTGAAATTTGTCCCAGTGGCGCGTCTCCCAGAGTGCTTTGCTCTGAGGATTGCATTTGTTGTCGTTCAGTTGCTCCGGTGTATCCGACTCTTTGCGACTCCATGGCCCGCAGCACACTAGGCTTCCCTGTCCTTCACCATCTCCCGGAGTTTGCTCAGACTCACATCCATTGAGTTGGCGATGCCCCCCAACCATCTCAGCCTCTTGCATTAGGTTGAATAAATCTTCATCCAGGTCATCCGTTTCTCCCGTGCCCCTCCTCCCAGCTGCTTTATGCCCCTACTTGGTTTTTCTCCCTGGACCACAGTATAGACCGTGGTTGCAATGTCCTCTTGAAGGCATTTCCTTTGGCATTCACAGCACCAGCCTGTACATTCCAAACTCCTGATCAGCAAGGGATAATCATATCTTCAAACTTACTGTCTAGATGCTATGATGTTATAAACTCCTACAGGAATCATACTTAATAAATCATTGAATCCTCCCGTAACTCAACACTGAATCTTTCATAAATGTTCAATAATTTATTAATTGAATAGATGAATTAATAATATTATTTTCTTATGTACTTCCTTAGTGGAGCTAGTTTCTTTCTGTTTTTTTTTTTTTTCTTCCCTATTAAACATACTGAATATGAATTTTGTGCTAAATTTTAACTCAGCACATGCAACCATTTAGGGCTTTTATATTCTAAAGCAATCTGCACTCCACAGACCATTTATATTTTCTTTCTTCTTTGTGACCCTGAAGTAAAGTGATGTGATAAACACAGACATGGTGTTGCTAAAACATTCCTAATTTTAATCTTGACCAGCATCTGGAAATGCTTCATAATGTCCATGGAGGTAGAGGCCAAGCTAATTTTGTCATAGGTTCCAGTAGTCTTTCCTCAGAAATACTATTATTCAGTATTTCAAGGGTCTAAAACCTACTAGTCACTAGCGTTTTCCAAGAGTGCAGCGAGTTTAGGGATGGAAATTTTCTTTTCAAAGTTGGTTATTATTCTCTGCCTTCCTTTAGTGTCTTTTGGTTCGTTTTTGTTTTTGAGCAGGGATAATGTTCAAGTTAAAGGGACGAGGCGCACATCTGGTACAGAGGAAAAGAAACAGAAGAAAACTGCTACTCAAGCAAACTTACTGCTTTCTAGTTAGTGCCTGTGGGAAGATGTGTTTCTGTAGCAGTCCCATTTATATGTAAGTTCTTAAAACATTGATGTGTGAATTGCTCTCACATTTTCCCCAATCTTCCCCGTAGCAGAGATAAATAAATGACTAATGAGTCAGGAGACAGAGTCTTTCATCCCTCTTTTGCAACTGTCTCAGAAGGACCTGGAGACAGAGAGTGAGAGAGGTAAAAGTGGAAACAAAATATTTGATAGATTCATGGTAACAGCTATTATGGGAAACCCAGGGAGTTGCTTTCCTGTACAGCAGAAGATGAAGGCTCACACAAAAACGTATAGCAGTGGATTTCACTTTGTAATGAGGTAGGCAGTCATGCGGTAAAATTATTTTCCTTCCCGAGGACATCCTGTGGGGTGGTTGCTTTTTTCCCCATCACATTTCACTGCACTCTAGTATCAGAACACCATCCCCGCCTATTTTATTGCTATTCCCCGCATGTCCTCCTAGGTTCAGAAAATGTGAAAATGGTGAAGGTGCTGGAACCTTTTACCTAATACAAAATGGAAAATCAAAAGGAATCGTTAGTAGAAATTTCACAGAACTTCTACTTTTCTGGAAGCAGATATAGTTATAAGAAATGAGTCATTGAAATTGGGATATGTGTTGAGGCCTCATGTCTCTGAGCAATTTTAGTCTTGAGAAGAGATTTAAAATTAAAAATATTAAACCAGTTCCTAGTCTAGAATATCACTGTGTATATTTAATCTAGTGAAGCCATGCCCATCAGCTGTATCATGTCTATGATATAAGGAAACAGAATAAAATCAGAGATTGAACATTTACAGTTTCTGCTTAAATACTTGGGGAGTCTTGTGGTTTCTTTATGTAAAAAAGATGATATTGTTAAAATATTAATATGTGCCCTTTTTACAAAACCTTAAAATATTTTTGATATTGCCATTTAGAATTACTATAATTTGACCTAGTTGGTAAATGAAACTTAATGGTGGTTTTTCTCATGATCTCTAATTACAGAATCTTGACACAAAATGAGAACTAAAAAATAACCTGATTCAGATCTGATCTGAACAGATGAAGATATTAAAGCACAGAAATGTTAAATGATTTACCCTAAGTCTGTTAGCCAAAGAAAAAACAAAGCAAAAACTAGGCAAAATGCAGCCTTTGTTCTAGGTTTCCGAGTCTGAAAGCAGTGTTCTTTCTCATCTATAAATTTAAACTTAGATAGTATGGAATCTGGGCAGATGAGGTTTTACCAAATTCTGAATTATCAGGTCAACAAAATGGAAAGGAAGCTTTTAAACATTTAATTCTACTCTTTCTTTCATTAATTTGTTCCCTTTTTATAATTCTATGGGTAAATTAGGCACATTCATTAGGCACATTCATTATTAATTTGGAAACCAGGAAATCATTGAGAGGGGATATTTATAAATATCAAAATCTAAAATTCATAAAACCTTATTTTTGACCATCTAAAAAGTGTTCTTGTAAAACTTAAAGCACAAGTAAAACTGGCTCCTTGAACTCAAGCGAGACCTCTGATTAGAGAAAAGGCACTATTTGAGGTGTTCTGAGAGCCGTGGAGAGGTAAATCCTTCGGTCATCCTTCTCCTTCAGGCTCTTCCCCATTGAGCTCAGAGTCATTTTCTTGAGGTCTCAGTTTCAAAGGCAAGTTTTTTGAAGAAACAGCATCCACTTTGAAAGAATACTTGTCTTTGTACAGGGTTGTGAGAAAACTCCAAACTCCTCAGGGAACAAGTCAAAACAACGAAAATAATCAACAACAGCAACAAGAAAACTCCCCCCATATAAATAGCACGCCAACATCCAAAGCAAAACAAGGAAATACGATATTTTTTTTGCGTGTCATCATCCTGTTTGCAAAGACCCATATCTTTCAAGGACCTCTATCAGAACAACCTTCCATGAAAATGGAAATAATAAAAAATAAAAAAGATGAAAATAGTTATTCATGTATAATAACATGAATCGTTATAATGTAATAATATACCAAGAGATGAAGTGATAATGTTCATATTAGTTGATATTCTCTTGGATCTCTGAAATATCACTGTTATTGACATACTTCTACAACTTTTCTGTCATTTAGTCTGTTCCCCAAATGCTGCTTTGATCTTTTTTATAAAACAGAATGATGGCTGAAATGCCTGAGTTTACCTAGCAAATGTCATATTCCCCATTTCTTTTAAAACCATGGAGAAGTTCTATACATAATACAATGAACATTACAAGTAAATTTTCAAGTAACTAATGTCAACTCCAAATGTAGTTCTTCTACTATTAGTGATGAAATGAATACTAGGTAGAAAAAAAAAATGGGGGGAAAAAAGCAATACATTATCTTGGATTTTGTAGGATTACTCAATGTTAGTTGTACTAAATCATTTTCTAAGCTTGTGCATATAATAAAGCATTGTTACTTACTGATAGAGTGACTTGATAGTTTATGCAGCCATTTTTCAAACCAGAATGCTTCAAGAGATAGGGAGAGGAAGAAATTTGCCTTTTAAGGACATGCAGCTTTATTCTGTTGGTTCCTTTGAAAATGACAGAAATTTTATTTTCTGAATTGATATTATAATTTTACTTCTCCCCATAATGGGCCTTGAATTTTACTAATAGCAAGAGCAGATTGCCGCTAAACTTTCAGCAATTTTGTCTTCAAAGACATCCTTTCATTTTTTATTACCTCTCAACAAATGTCAGTTGAATTAGTGAAACTATGAATTTTTTATTTAATGATCCTACTAACTGAAATGAAAAACTGTTATTAATGCTCTTTCTTTAAATACATTCTGTATCCCATGAAAGTTTTCGTGGCAAAATCATGGAAAATTAAATAAGGCAATGAGCAGAATCAGCCACCACCACTGGTGATTGCCTCAGTTAGACCCTTTACCAGCGTGAAGGTCTTCGTAGATCCTCTCCCTATGGTAGTATTCCATGACTTCCTTTTTCCAAATTCCACAAACACTGATTAAATTCCTGTCACCTCTTTGGGAAAATGATTTCATACTTTTCTCACTACTATATGACATGCTTAATCTTATTTGTCCTTATTTTTTTCATTTTGGAAAAAAAATGTACCCTCAGCTTTATATTTCAGAATGGAGAAATAAGTCAAAATTAACTTTGTAGAAGATATCGATGGTTTTGTGGAAATTATTTTTTTCTCTCATTTCACACAGTCCATATATGTCAGATTGCCTAATCTCTAATTTCCCTTCAGTTTCCCTTTCTGATCGGTCACCAGTTCCATTAGATATCCCTCGGTGTTTGCCAAGCAGTACTGAAAACAGTAGTTAAAGTTGCAGTAGCACGTGCTCTGATGAAGTCACTATTTCCGTGGTCCCCTTTGTTGTTTGTTCTTGCAGTTAAAGGACACCCAAGCTCAGAATGATCACCCGGAGTCGCACAGAAAACACTTGTCAGGCCAAGAATCCACCCAGGCTCTAGTTCCTTGTCCAGTGTCCATCTGCATAACAGCTGATAACAGCTCTGCAGATGCTAATATTCCAAAGCTCCGTAAAATCTTAAGGAAAGCCTGAACGAACTATTTGGCCAACCCCATATCATGTAAGAGTGGGTTAATTTTTTTTCCCAAATTATGTATCCAAAACACTCCTGACAGTCTACAGTTTTGTTTGCTACTCTGATTGAAGTTTTTCATTCGGGACTGTTTCTTCAGACCATAATCTCTGGGAAGTTTCAGATTCCTTCCCTTTCTCACAGCAGATATTTTGGAGTCTTCATTTAACATATATCGGTTTTTGTTCTCTAATGCCCGTAATTCTGCATCTTGAGACTAACAAGGCTTACACTTAGCAATACGTTTTCTTGAATTTCCTAACATGTCGCTGTACACCGCTACCTCCGCTTGGCTCCTCATCCTTGGCACAGTTTAACGTATGCACGCTAGTCCCTGAGACGCTATCCTTGTTCTGTGTCTTTGTAAACAGAGCCAGAGATGTAGTCTCCTAGCGGTTAATTTGGGAGGCGATGCTGGGAAACAAGGCTCTGGGAAGGGGGACGTGGAAGGAAGGAAGGAGTGAGGAGCTGAGCTTGCAGTGTAGTCGGTGACTGGGGCGCAGCATCTCCGGGGAGCTGAGAGGCCACGGGAATGCCTAGTAGGATGGTTCTACTCCCGGGGTTCCTCCTGCCACGGAGGATGGGAAGCTGGGACATTTATCTGGATCCGCAGGCCCTGTGGGTTACAGGTGACATGTGGCTCTTTGGGGCTGTGCTTCCAGTCAGGCTGTGGCTTCAGAGAAAGCCCGGAAGCACTGGAGCTGAGACTCCCTGGAGGCTCCTGAGATAGGATCCAGGCAGTGGGCTTTCGTTGTTCAGGCGCGCAGTCCTGTCTGACTCTTTTCGACCCCATGGACTGTGGAACGCCAGGCTTCACTGTCCATTATCTCCCGGAGCTTGCTCGAACTCATTTCCATTGAGTCGGTGACGCCATCCCACCATTTAATCCCCTGTAGTCCCCTTCTCCTCCTGCCTTCAATCTTTCCCAGCGTCTGGGTCTTTTCTTACAAGTCGGCTCTTCACATCAGGTGGCCAAAGTAATGGGACCTAAGCCTCAGCATCAGTCCTTCCAATGAATATTCAGGACTGGTTTCCTTTAGGATTGACTGGTTTGATCTCCTTGCAGTCCAAGGGACTCTCAAGAGTCTTCTCCAACACCACAGTTCAAATGCATCAGCTTTCTTTATACTTCAATTCTAATATCCATATATGACTACTGGAAGAAAACATAGCTTTCACTATATGGACCTTTGTCAGCAAAGTAATGTCCCTGCTTTTTAATATGCTGTCTTGCTTGGTCATAGCTTTTCTTTCAAGGATCAAGTTTCTTTTAATTTCTTGGCTACAGTCACCATCTGCAGTGATTTTGGAGCCCAAGAAAATAAAGTCTCTCACTGTTTTCATTATTTCCCCATCTATTTGCTATGAAGTGATGGGAGCAGACAGCATGATCGTAGTTTTTTTTAAGCCAAGTTTTTCACTCTCCTCTTTCATTTTCATCAAGAGGCTCTTCAGTTTCTCTTCACTTTCTGCCGTAAAGGTGGTGTCATCTGCATATCTGAGGTTATTGTTATTTCTCTCAGCAATCTTGATTCCGGCTTGTGCTTGATCCAGCCTGGCATTTCGCGTGATGTTCTCTGCACATAAGTTAAATAAGCAGGGTGACAATATACAGCATTGACGTACTCCTTTCCCAATTTGGAACCAGTCCATTGTTCCATGTCTGGTTCTGTTGCTTCCTGACCTGCATGCAGGTTTCTCAGGAGGCAGGTCAGGTGGCCTGGTATTCCCAGATACTGGCAGTGTGCTAAAAGCTATCTATCAGAGTATGCTGAAGTACACTGGACCATGCGGATGCGGCGTGGGGCACAGAAGAGTATCTGCTGAAGTCCATCCCTTAGGTTGCTCCGTCTTGTTTTTGGTGACACAACATCACGTATAAGTCATTGGTTCAATGAATATACAGTACCTTGGGAACAGCCAGCCTGTCCCCTCATGAAGCTTAGAAAGACCCTTCCAGCATCCTGTTAGGTTGGCTTCATTCATGTGACACAGCACAGAACTGGATCAGTGAAATCTTTGCTCCTGCTTCCCACTGTTTCACTCCCTTTGCCACTAAAGAGTTCTTTGACTCCATGCAGAGGCATATGTGGTCCTGTTTTGGTAAATGAAGCATTCCAGAAGTGCTTGAATAGTGAAGCCAGCAGAGGCATTGGTGCCAAGAAGAGCAAATCCTTTCCTGTAGTATGAACAGTTCTGCTGAAGACAGGCCACCAACTCTCCCATCGTAGAGGCTCCTGTGTAATCAGCAATGCTTATAATGAATCCCAGGGCCTGGCTTTCAGTAAAGTGGACCCTCTGTTCCCACCAGAGACTCCAGGGGAAGAGGATCTTCATCTAGGCAAGAATTTGGTCAGTATTGCTCACTCTGTACCCTGTAGCTGCTGTTCAGTCTCTCAGTCATGTCTGCCTCTTTGCAACCCCATGGACTGTAGCACGCCAGGCTTCCCTGTCCTTGCCCACCTCCTGGAGTTTGCTTAAACTCATGTCTATTGAGTTGGTGATGCCATCCAACCATCTCATCCTCTGTCATCCCCTTCTCCTTTTGCCTTCAACCTTTCCCAGCATCAGCATCTTTTTCACTGAGTTGGCTCTTCCCATCAGGTGGTCAATGTATTTCTATGCCCTAAGTGCTGGAAATAGATGCGAATGAATAAATCTTAGGCCAAGTATTCCTTTGCTCACCGCATTCCAATCTCAACTGTCCTGCTTTCTGTTCCTCCAGCTCCGAAGCTCACTCCCTCCTTGGGGTAAGGGGGGAGCGGTCTCTGCGTGAGCTACCCCTGCCTGGAGTCTCCTCGCCCAGACCTTGGAAGGGCAGCTCCCCTCACCACTCCCAGCGTCAGTGTCACTTTCTCAGAGACGCATTCTTTCAAAGTGGCTACTTCAATTATTTGCTAATACTTTTTGTTAATTTTACATTTTGATATCATTTATTTGCTTCCCCAGTGGCTCAGATGGTAAAGAACCTGCCTGCAGGGCAGAAGACCTGAGTTTGATCCCTGGGTTAAGAAGATCCCCTGGAGAAGGAAATGGCAACCCACTCCAGTATTCTTGACTGAAGAATTCCATGGACAGAGTAGCCTGGCGGGCTGTAGTCCATGGACTCACAGAGTCAGACATGACTTAGCGACTGAGCATGCATGCAAAGTTATCTTGTCAATTTGTTTAGATTGTATGCTTCCTCCTACTAGAACATAAGGTCCTTGAGAGTAGAACGTGTCTTCTGTTTGCAGCTGTATCCCTGGTACCGGATACTGCAGAGAATGCAAGGTACTCCGTAAGTGTTTTACTGAGTAGGTAAAGGGCACTGGTAACTCATGGGGAAATACGCTTCTTGTTGGAGGGTTTTGCCTTTCTTTAGAAAGCCAGGTGTTGCCCCAGCTCATTATTCTTCACTAGGTATTTGGCAGATCTGCTGCAGGTGATACCGTGACCTGCTGTAGAGCACAAGGAACTTCACTCAGTGATCTGCAGTCGCCTAAATGGGAAATTAAAAAAAAAAAAGCAATGGATATATGTATACCTACTGCTGCTTCACTTTGCTGTACAGTGGAAACTAACATTTAACATTGTAAAGCAGCTATACTCCAATAAAAATTAAAAAGTAAAGTGGCGCACTGCACTGTAGTACCCTCATCTTCCTATGCGCGTGCATGCTAAGTCGCTTCAGTCGTATCCAACTCTTTGAGACCCTATGGACTGCAGCCCTCCAGGCTCTTCTGTCCATGAGATTCTCTAGACAAGAATACTGGAGTGGATTGCCATGCTCACCTCCAGGAAATGTTCCAGACCTAGGGATTAAACCCAAATCTCTTAATGTCTTCTCCTTCAGCAGCTGAGTTTTTTACCACCTGGGATCTTGCCATAGAATCTTTTAATACCTAAGAATAACATGTGTACAAATTAATTCTTTCAAACAGTGGCTAGTTGTATTAAGAGGGTTGGACATCTGGTCAATAACTCCCTAATTTTCGTCCCATCTTTTCAGCTCTCTTGGGTGACAGTCTTTCTCCCCTAAATGGTGGCTGGACATTTAGCGTAGCCATTGGTCTAGTTGGGAGACCTTGGTATTGACCACTCTGTGTAGCAACATTTCCAAACTGCCCACTAGAGTTCAAGATAGGGAAGAATTAATCTCCTTCTGTAAACACTGGGAAAGATCTCACACTCTCAGCCAGACTTCCTTGCTCTGCGGAGAATCATCACCTCCATCACATGGTGTCCTAGTTGGCTTCCTTCCTCTGTTTCATAATCCTTAAACCTCTTTTTTTCCTTCCCTTTACGTTCGGAAGCCTTTTTTAAGGAACTCTGCGGTGTACCGGGAGATGGGATTTCTGTTATATTTAGCAGTTCACACTGTGAAGGTCTTGCTTCACACTTGGTCTAGCTTTCCATGCACGGAAAGCTGTGATAACCTTTTTCTTCTGCCAGTTAGACAGACAAGCAAATTACTTCTCTCGCTCATCCGTATGCACGGTTTTTTTCTACTCTTTTTTATAAAATATATGTAGGTTTTATATATTTTTTCTTTCAGTTTATTTTTCTTAATTTATGCCTGCATGTTGTCATAATCACCTTTTAAAAAAATGAATAATTAGGTATCTGGAGGCTTTCTATATTCTTGTTTCAGAGGCTGGGTTTATAAATAGCTTCTCTTTTTTTTGCTGGGCTTGTTGTTGAGTATCAGCTTTTTAAATGTGCTTTCTTTTTAACTGAAGTGATGAAAGCTATTAAAACACGAACTTTTGTTCTCTGAAGATCTAGAATTTACTTAGCTGTCAATGCAGCTAAAGCTCAGTCTTTGCCAACCTGGGCAGCCTTTCACAGCACTTATTCCTCTGCATATAGACAAAGATTCCTGTCCAGTTGCCTCCCCTGAGTCTTAAGACCTCACTTCCTCAGTCATTCACAATGACGTGTGTGTCAAAGGAAATGAACCAGCCAGTTTGTAAATGTGTGCAGCTCCAGAAAGAAGCATCCAGTTGAATTCGATAAAATCATACTAGACTAAATCATACTAAACTACACACTAAATCCTATAAAACCCGTCTTTTGAGAAGAGAAGGGACTTGTTCACCTACCTACCCACACACAGACTTGTCCTGAGTGTGGCTCCAGTGAAAGCTGTTTCCTACAGGTTCTAGACTACTTGGTTAAAGTGGAAATGGCTTACATTGTTGGTGGTGTTCCTATTCCAGGAGTACATTGCAGAGGGCAAGAGTGACATAAGAAATGGTTCATTTTAATAGGTTTTTATGAGGAGGTCCAGTTTGTAGATTTCACTGATGCAAATGATAGTGATGTAAAGCTGGTCTTTGTTTTTTCTTTAATTAAAAAAATGACTAAAATTCTCCAAGGAGAATGAAAACCAGGGCCAATGCCTGCATGTCTGGTCTGAGGTCTGTTTGAGCACTTTCGTGAATCAAAACTGCAAGTCTAAACCTGATATTAAGGGTTAAACCTGGTTTTACGGGTAAAGAGTACTTATAATAAAATTGATACAGTGACCAGACATCTTTGTTTAGAATAGAAATTTCTGCTGTTGTTCCATTCAGTCTTATTTTTGTTTGGTGAAGTAGGACCAACAAAACCAATATTAATTGTATGCAAATCAAATACAAAGGCAAGGATGTGAGGTATACTGGAAAACTGAACAAAGAGGATCCTAGTAACCACCCTTTGAAGTGAAAATTGCTGGCATGGCGGATGTCAAGTGTAACAGGACCCTTACTCAACGGCTTTCAGGAAAATAGGACTGCTTCTTTTCCTTTCGAAACAAGTAAATGGGGCCGATGCGAAAGGGATGAAAGTGTAGGCTGCTGCACTGTGGAGGGATCCACGTGGAGGAGAGCAAGCACGTCCTTTGTTGGAAAAGTAGTTTGTAAGAGAATAGCAATTGAGTCCTGGTACTACCGGTAAGATGGAGAAGGGCATGACAAGGCACTCCAGAATTCTTGCCCGGAGAATCCCACGGACAGAAGAGCCTGGAGGGCCACAGTCCATGGGGCTGCAGAGAGTTGGACAGGCCTGAGGGACTCACACGCCCACCGTTGATCAATGGCTCTACGGCTTACAGGTTTTTTTTCAAACTTGTATTTTGAAAATATTCAAATGGATGAAATAATTGTACAACAGGCATTCCTATACACAGTACCTAGATTCTGCAATTAATATTTTATTGTACTTTCTTTGTTACCTAAATATCCATCTAGGGGTTTCCCTGGTGACTCAGATGGTAAAGAATCCACCTGCAATGCAGGAGACCTGGGTTCAGTCCCTGAGTCAGGAAGATCCCCTGGAGAAGAGAATGGCAACCCACTCCAGTATTCCTGCCCGGATAATTCCATCAACAGAGGAGGCTGATGGGCTACAGTCTTGGGGTCACAGAGAGTCGGACACGACTGAGTGACTAAGACTTTCACTTTTAAATATCCTGCTATCCAAATCTATCCATTTACCCACCGGTCTTGATTTTGACGCATTTTAAAAGTAAATTAGGGACGTAAGTTCATGTCATCTGTACATATATTCCTCCATCATGAGCATACTATGAAGAGTTCAGTACTTGTTTATAGTTTGTTTTTTTAATGTGTACTTTATATACAACGAAATGCTGCAAGTTTGGGCAAAAGTGTGCATCTATATAACCCCAAACCAGATCAAGGTAAAGAATGTTGCCTTCTTCTAGAATGCTCTCCTGCCCCTTCTCTGCCAGTACCCAATTGTCTACCCAGAAGTGGCAACAGCTTCCTGATTTCTCTTCCCACCGTAGATTTTTTTTGCCCATTCTAGAACTCCATATGAATACAGTCGTGTTCTCAATGCTCTTCGGTGTAGGCTTCTTTTCCCCCAGCCAAACGTGTGTCAGTTTCACCCTGTCACTATGCTTCACTAGTTCATTCCTTTCTATCGCTGAGTAGCGTTCCATTCTCCTGTAGGCAGACAACTGGGATGGCTCCATTTTTGGGCTCTTCTGAATAAGCTGCTTTACATATTCTTACGTTAATCATTTTTGGACAGAAATTGTTTCACTTGCAAAAATAATGGAATTGATAGCAATGGGACGGCTGATGCACGTTCAATTATCTAACAAAGGCCAGATATTTTTCCAGAGTGTTTGCCATGGACACTGGCAGCAAACAGTAAGTTCCAGTTGCTCTACAGTCTCTAGAGTCATCACTTTAATCCTGGTGGCCATCCAGTGGCATCTCATCTGGAGTTCCCGAGTGACTGGCAGTGTTGTGCCCTTTCTCATGTCCTCTATGGTGATTCGTATTTTTTTCCTTTCATGGCATTCTGTCCCTATGTTTCACCCTCTTTTAAATTAGATTCATTAGAAAAGATATATGTCTTCCCAGAATCTTTGGTGTATATGTATTAGATGCCTGTACTTTGTCAGATATGTGTTTTGTAACTGTTTTCCAACAGCCTATAGGTTGTTAATTCATTTCCTTTATATCACCTTTTGATGAACAGACGTTTTAAATTTTAAATTTATTACTCTTTTAGTTATTGCTAGAGTCTGTTAAAGAAACCTTTGCATAAGCTTATGTTATAAAATATTCTTCATGTTTTCTCCTAGACACTTTTTAGTTGTGGGTTCTCCATTTAGATTTAGGATCCAGCTCATGTCAATTTTATGATGGTATTAGGTACAGAGTTCTATATGGATATGCACTCATCCCTTTCCCCATTGATTGAGTTTCTTCATCAAAATCGAATATCCATATATGTTTAGGTTTGTTTTTGGCCTCTAGAGTCAAAATAACACCATTTCAATAACACAATTTCTGTAGAAATATCATTAGTAATATTGATAACTTGGCAACTTTGACTTTTGATATAATACCCTGAATAGATTTTCCAGTATCTTTGACAGAAAGATATGGGATTCCCAGCATACGAGTATATTGCATAGAAAATACTTAGTTTTGAATATTATATGTAAAATTAATGTTATTTTTTTCCTAGTAGAACCATTCATTCGCTGTTAATAAATTTGGTAGAAAAGTTCGAATAGTTCATAAGCTTCTAACATTGTTCTATAACTCACAAACCTTTCTGCTATATTTCATTGTAATAAACATTTCAATGTAAGTACAATTTCTAAATTCCAAGTGATGGTACTTTTTAAGATTTCTTTTACTGTATAACAAAATTTCAGGGTACCAAATAGTTCAGGACGTTCCCACACATAACATTCACACTCTGCATAAAAAGTACAAAGATTGGCCACTAAAAAAACTTTTTTTGATAAGTACTAATTAGCAAGTTTCCTTTGACCGCTGTAAAATAACAACTAATACATGTCTGCATGATTTGACCTAGCATTTCCACAACTAGTCTTCCATATTTCATCAAATGTCTCATCCATTTCTAAATGGGCATACTTTCTCAACCTCACATAACTTTTTCATCTTTAAATGCCCTTTCACATAAATCACCTCCATCTCATTTTCATCTTATTTTTTCACATGTATGCATTCTTAAATATTTGTCAGTCATTGAATACAGCTGTTCTTCCAGGGCGATGGAGCTGGTTTCATTGGGATGCAAGGGCTGTGAAGCCTAATTCCAGATTTGTGGGTGCAGAGGGCATGCTGGGCACCAGGAGCGATGGTGGATTATTGTAGGGTGGATATAAATGTGCATACCACTCCTTCTCTTTCAGTCACATTCTCCCCTAGACAGCACTGTTGTATAAACTCTGCTTTCGAAAGGCATCTCACCGCTCCTTGGGCTGCTCAGGGCAGCGCAATGTGTTGTGATGCTTATCTAGATTGTTGCTCTGTGTAAAACTAGTTTTTAAAAAGATGCTTCCTGGCTGTTCCCATATCGTCATTAGGAATTTTGTGCATACTTTTCATCAGTCATACGTGGAAATTATTACCCGTTTTTCTGTTTTCTCTGGCTAAAAGCTACAGTACAACAGTAGCTTTTTTCTTTTTTTTTTTTCCCCGTTCATGGTGTTGGAGAAGACTCTTGAGAGTCCCTTGTACTGCAAGGAGATCCCCAGAACAGTGCTGAATGTGAGCACATATTGAATGCTTAGCAATTCTTCTAAAATAATTGTGGTAAGTAGACAATGGCACGGCACTCCAGTACTCTTGCCTGGAAAATCCCATGGATGGAGGAGCCTGGTAGGCTGCAGCCCATGGGGTCGCGAAGTCAGGCACGAATGAGCAACTTTACTTTCACTTTTCACTTTCATGCATTGGAGAAGGCAATGGCAACCCACTCCAGTGTTCTTGCCTGGAGAACCCCAGGGACGGGGGAGCCTGGGGGGCTGCCGTCTGTGGGGTCGCACAGAGTCGGACGCGACTGCAGCGACTCAGCAGCAGGACAAGTTTTTGTCTTCTTTCCTGCTTTTCTGCAACCACAGTGATCTTGCTCACTTACAACCCTGGCCTTTCACACTTGCACAAGATGAGCATCCTGGCTCAATGAGCTTAGGAAGCTATGAACAGCGTGTTTGCAGTGGTCAGAACCACTCTGATGGGACACAGGCTCTGCATGTACTATTTCCTGAGGAGGAAGAAGAGACCAACCATTGAGGCAGAAAATTGAATTTGTTTTAAACTGTATGATAGATCACCTCCGTCATCTAGAAAAAAACTCCCTAAGAGTATTCCTTTTAAAATTTTTAGTTATTTAGCACAGCCTTGTGTTATATTACCTCTATTTAATCAACTAAATAGAAATTATTAGAAAAATCTGTTACACTCTGGCAGTTATATTCTGGTCCATGAGTTGGTTTTTAATAGGTAGTCAAAAACAATAGATTTCTAGCAGGACATCTCAAGGAAAAATATACTGGAAGAGTTTGAGACTAAAACAGATGTTAAACTTAAAAATTAATACGATTCTACTTATAAAACACAGGCTTTTGATAAAACATAGATACTCACTAAAACCTCAAGTCTGTAATATGTATGACAGCAAGAATAAGAAATTAAGTGTGGCTTCACTTGGAAGGAATGAAAAGCCTTAACTTTCTTATCATTTCTTGGTTCAAGGCATCTAAACAGTTTTGCTTTTTGCTTTATTTCTGCCCCAGAAATATCTGATAAAACTGTTGTAGAACATCCTCAAGTTTACTGAATCCACTTTCTATGTAAAATTACATTTTTGCATTATCAAATTACAAATTATCCAGAAAGAGCATAATCTAGGCCATTGGGATGTCTTTTGAGATGCCTCTGTATTAATTACATTTCCTAAGCATTTCTGGAGTGCCTCTTCTGTCTTAAGCCATTTGGTATGTTCTTATGACACGGAGATCGATCATATTTTTGTCTGTGCCCTTAGAGTCCACCTTCCAGCTGGAGCAACTGTTTGGTAAAGCATTTGCAGAGAGTGAGGTGTGCTTCTCACATGAGGCATGACCAAAAATGCATTACTAGCCTTGATGAGGAAGTAGGTCATTCTGGTAGGAGGAAACAGGAGAGTTAGATGAGGAGGGAGAGGAGGGAGGTGTCCAGGTACATCGCACTAAACCCGAACTAACAGCTAGCGTGACGTTTCTGTGTGTTCTTGCCGCCTTTTCTTACTCTCTTCTGCTTCTTTTAGGTCTTTGCCATTTTTGTCCTTTGTTGTACCTATTTTTGCATGAAATGTTCCCATGGTATCTCCAATTTTCTTAAAGAGATCTCAAATCATTCCCATTCTATCCTTTTTCCTCTATTTCTTTCTATTGTTCACGTAAGAAAGCTTTTTTAAATCTCTCCTTGCTTTTCTCTGGAACTCTGCATTCAGTTTGGTATATCTTTCCCTTTCTCCCTTGCCTTTTGCTTTACTTCTTAGCTATTTGAAAAGCCTCCTCAAGACAACCACCTTGCCTTCTTGAATTTCTTTTTCATGTTTTTTTTTTTTTTCAAAAAACATCTTCTTCTGCTTCATTGACTGTGCTAAAGCCTTTGACAATGTGCATCAAAACAAACTGTGGAATATACTTAAAGAGATGGGAATACCAGACCACATCACCTACCTCATGAGAAATACGTATGCAGGACAAGAAGCAACAGTTAGAACTGGACATGGAACACTGGGCTGGTTCAAAATTGGGAAAGGAGTAGGTCAAGGCTGTATATTGTCACCTTGCTTATTTAACTTATATATGGATTACATCATATGAAATGCTGGAGTGGATGATTCACAAGCTGGAAGCAAGATTGTGGGGAGAAATATCAACAACATTGTATATGCAGATGATACCACTTTAATGGCAAAGTGAGATGGAGTGCTCCGGGCATCCAGTCCTATCACTTCATGGCAAACAGATGGGGAAAAAGTGGAAACAGTCACAGATTTCATTTTCTTGGGCTCCAAAATCAATGTGGACAGTGACTCCAGCCACGAAATTCAAAGATGCTTGCTCCTTGGAAAAATAGCTATGACAGACCTAGACAGCATATTAAAAAGCAGAGACATCACTTTGCTGACAAAGGTCCATCTAGTCAAAGCTATGGTTTTTCCAGTAATCATGTATAAATATGGACCATAAAGAAGGCTGAGCACTGCATAATTGATGCTTTAGAACTGTGGTCCTGGAGAAGACTCTTGAGAGTCCCTTGGACTGCAAGGAGATCAAAATAGTCAATCTTAAAGGAAATCTATCCTGAATATTCATTGGAACAACTGGTGCTAAAGCTGTAGCTTCAGAACTTTGCCCACTTGATGCGAAGAACCAACTCACTGGAAAAGACCCTCATGCTAGGAAAGATCAAGGGGAAGAGGAGAAGGGGGTGACAGAGAATGAGATGGTTAGATGGCATCACTGACTCAATGGACATATGTTTGAGCAAGCTCAGGGAGATAGTGAAGGACAGGGAAGCCTGGCGTGCTGCAGTTCATGGGGCCACAGAGAGTCAGAAATGACTTAGTAGCTGAACAGCAACAACAACAAATAAAACATTTGGAGCTCCACCATGTCTTCATGCTGCGTGGAGTTGCTCTTGGAGATGGAGCATTGTTTGCAAAGTTTTATGGAACAGAGCTCTGTTGGGAAAGTCAGAGAGAATGGAATAAAAAGGAGGGTGGCAAGGGAGTCTGAGGCCAAGAAGCAAAAATGTAGCCCCCAAAAGACTTGGCCGTCGGTCTTGAAATCAACCAGATCAAAATGTATTGTGAGGTTTAAAACAATCCCTGATTGCTAACTCAACAGTCTAATCTTTTCTGTTCTGCCATGAAGAAATAATTAGAAATGGCCTAAAAATTTACTGCACAAAGATGTTCACAAAATGTTTTTCACAACCAGGAAAGACTGGAGACAACTTGAGCATGAGGGATGGAATGATCAGGCAAATCAAGCTTCCAGACTGAGTGAGCCGCATGACCTGGAATCTTTGTAGAACACATGATGTCCAGCTCTGTTCTACCTGCGGGGATAGGGAGAGAAAATTCTCTGCCTGTCTTGAGTAATCTTACTTTTGGATGATTGAGTGTAATTTCATCAAATAGTTCTTCTTTTCTGTAATTGTCAGTCAGTATAAGGATGTGAATATTCAGTGTAGCTTAAGGAAGGAAAAGGGAAAGGGGTGTATTGTGACTCATTTTACTCTCCCTGGGGCTACTCCTCGGCTTGCTTTTATTTATCATCAAGAAATTAAAAAAAAAAAAAAAGAGATCAAATCAAAGAATCACTGGAGTATCCTGATTTCTTCCAGTCCCTTGCATTCTGTAGACTTTATACATTCTTCTATGCATATTAAGCCTGGTGGGCTGCCGTCTATGGGGTCTCACAGAGTCGGACACAACTGAAGTGACTTAGCAGCAGCAGCAGCAGCAGCATGCATATTATTGAAGATCGTTTTATTGTCACTTAACAATTTATTGTTTGAGATCCTTATAAAAGTGAATTTGTATGTCCTTTGGTTCTTTTGTTTTTAGTGGCACATGTCTGAGGACTTTGCCATTTCTGAAGATTTATAGAAAATGAGCTCGTGTGATGGACTTTGAAAATGTCTTCTTAGGGTGGATGAAGCAAAGTTTTTCCAAGAATTGGATTGCAGTCAGTATTTTAATCCTTTGAGATCATTCAGTTCTATTTTTTTTTTCTGCTTGATAGACTTTACCTTGAACATTATAAGATTTCATCCTTGAAACTTGTAAGATTCCACATGGTGCCTTTTAAGTTGAAATTCAGTATTAGTCCGGTCTGTACTCCTGGTAGTTAAGCAGTGCTTCTTGAAAACCAAACTCAAATACAATCCCAAATTCTCTGATTAGAGTAGATAGGATCTTTAATACACTAGATGTGTATGAGCAGAAGTAGGATTAATATTCCTCTAACTTACTCAGTTATTTAAATTGATTTTCATTTATTGGGGTTTTTTGTAATTGAAATGGAAAATGAAAGTGCTAGATGCTCAGTTGTGTCCGACTCTTTCCCACCCCAAGGACTCCAGCCTGCTCGGCTCCTCTCTGACCATGGGATTTCTCAAGCAAGAATACTGGAGGGGATTGCTATTTCCTCCTCTAGGGGATCTTCTCCACCCAGGGATCGAACTCAAATCTTCTGCATTGCAGGCAGATTCTTTACCATCTGAGCTACCAGGGAATCCCTTAATTAAGAAAGTGATATGTCACAGTATCAGACATTTGATGACTAAGGACTCTGTAGATGAAGAAGAGAGTATTGAAGGGAATGGTAAGCCTGTGCAAGAAGATAAAGGCCACATTTTATTCATCTTGCTGATGGAAAGCAATTTCAATTATTTGCCGAAAAGTTTGTAAAGGATTTTGAAGATGACTGCATCATGTGAAGTCCCAAGGTGAATTCATGTCCTTTGTTTTGATATCATACTTTGTGAAATAGGCCGTACTCCTTGTAATCACTAGAGAATGTCTGCCAAAGAAAGAAAACAGGTCTACATGTCAGGTTTCCATCAGTGTAAAAAATGAAATAGAAATAATTGTGCCCTATTAAAAAAAAAAGGCTATGTGTTTACAAGGACAATAAAATAGGTCACTTCAATTATTTTTTACTACTCTAGTCAGTTCTGGTACATAAATAACCAATTGTTTTTCTCTTCTGTTTTACATATCAATTTTTTAGACTCATCAAAATTTAATAATCATGAGGGGATAGACAAAGATCAAGCAGTCCAACAAAAATAACAGGTGATCAGAACAACTGAACTTGGCCAGCGCTCTCTCCTAAAAGCATCCTTCATCTTATTTCAGTCCTTTGACCCCTCTAGTTCTAGTGTCCCTAAAGATTAGGACTTTCAGCATTTCTATAATATATTAGTATTTCTCATACAGTGACCACTTAAAAAGCAGTCCGGTTGAACAGCTGTATTGAAAGATTTGGAGGCTGATTTGAAATGAATTTTTCATTCTTTGTAAAAGTGAAACAAAAATTTCAAGCATTTTCTTACTTTTTTTTGCTCACAGGGCATCCCTGTTGTAAGGAATGAGTGGTAGTTCAGAGTAGATAGAAGTCAGAATGTGTGGAGGAGACAGTCGTGTCTTCAGGGGCCTTGACCTGTGACCAGCATTTTCTAGACTACAATGAGAACAGTACCAGCTCTTCAGTGTATCCTCTCTAAAGGGTTAAATGGTCAAATACATTTAGAATGTGCTTTCCACTGCTTCCCCATCCTGGACATTTGCAGTCATGTTAGCATTCTTTCCTATTCTTTTATAGAGTTCATAATCCATGGATAAGTTGCAAATTGCGGTATAAAACTACGGTGCCCTGGACAATATAGTGAAGTGGGTCCCAAGTGTCCCTAGCATTACCTTCTTATGCTTTGTGTCTTAAGCTTGTATTTCCTCAGGTCCCAAATCTTCATTCCTCCCAAGAGGGTCACTCATTATCAAGAAATACATGTCGTGTTTCTCCAATATGTAATATATGAAAGAACTGTAAATTATTGTGCCTGATGATTTAAATCAGCAACCTTGCTTATTTAACTTATATATGGATTACATCATATGAAATGCTGGAGTGGATGATTCACAAGCTGGAAGCAAGATTGTGGGGAGAAATATCAACAACATTGTATATGCAGATGATACCACTTTAATGGCAAAGTGAGATGGAGTGCTCCGGGCATCCAGTCCTATCACTTCATGGCAAACAGATGGGGAAAAAGTGGAAACAGTCACAGATTTCATTTTCTTGGGCTCCAAAATCAATGTGGACAGTGACTCCAGCCACGAAATTCAAAGATGCTTGCTTCTTGGAAAAATAGCTATGACAGACCTAGACAGCATATTAAAAAGCAGAGACATCACTTTGCTGACAAAGGTCCATCTAGTCAAAGCTATGGTTTTTCCAGTAATCATGTATAAATATGGACCATAAAGAAGGCTGAGCACTGCATAATTGATGCTTTAGAACTGTGGTCCTGGAGAAGACTCTTGAGAGTCCCTTGGACTGCAAGGAGATCAAAATAGTCAATCTTAAAGGAAATCTATCCTGAATATTCATTGGAACAACTGGTGCTAAAGCTGTAGCTTCAGAACTTTGCCCACTTGATGCGAAGAACCAACTCACTGGAAAAGACCCTCATGCTAGGAAAGATCAAGGGGAAGAGGAGAAGGGGGTGACAGAGAATGAGATGGTTAGATGGCATCACTGACTCAATGGACATATGTTTGAGCAAGCTCAGGGAGATAGTGAAGGACAGGGAAGCCTGGCGTGCTGCAGTTCATGGGGCCACAGAGAGTCAGAAATGACTTAGTAGCTGAACAGCAACAACAACAAATAAAACATTTGGAGCTCCACCATGTCTTCATGCTGCGTGGAGTTGCTCTTGGAGATGGAGCATTGTTTGCAAAGTTTTATGGAACAGAGCTCTGTTGGGAAAGTCAGAGAGAATGGAATAAAAAGGAGGGTGGCAAGGGAGTCTGAGGCCAAGAAGCAAAAATGTAGCCCCCAAAAGACTTGGCCGTCGGTCTTGAAATCAACCAGATCAAAATGTATTGTGAGGTTTAAAACAATCCCTGATTGCTAACTCAACAGTCTAATCTTTTCTGTTCTGCCATGAAGAAATAATTAGAAATGGCCTAAAAATTTACTGCACAAAGATGTTCACAAAATGTTTTTCACAACCAGGAAAGACTGGAGACAACTTGAGCATGAGGGATGGAATGATCAGGCAAATCAAGCTTCCAGACTGAGTGAGCCGCATGACCTGGAATCTTTGTAGAACACATGATGTCCAGCTCTGTTCTACCTGCGGGGATAGGGAGAGAAAATTCTCTGCCTGTCTTGAGTAATCTTACTTTTGGATGATTGAGTGTAATTTCATCAAATAGTTCTTCTTTTCTGTAATTGTCAGTCAGTATAAGGATGTGAATATTCAGTGTAGCTTAAGGAAGGAAAAGGGAAAGGGGTGTATTGTGACTCATTTTACTCTCCCTGGGGCTACTCCTCGGCTTGCTTTTATTTATCATCAAGAAATTAAAAAAAAAAAAAAAGAGATCAAATCAAAGAATCACTGGAGTATCCTGATTTCTTCCAGTCCCTTGCATTCTGTAGACTTTATACATTCTTCTATGCATATTAAGCCTGGTGGGCTGCCGTCTATGGGGTCTCACAGAGTCGGACACAACTGAAGTGACTTAGCAGCAGCAGCAGCAGCAGCATGCATATTATTGAAGATCGTTTTATTGTCACTTAACAATTTATTGTTTGAGATCCTTATAAAAGTGAATTTGTATGTCCTTTGGTTCTTTTGTTTTTAGTGGCACATGTCTGAGGACTTTGCCATTTCTGAAGATTTATAGAAAATGAGCTCGTGTGATGGACTTTGAAAATGTCTTCTTAGGGTGGATGAAGCAAAGTTTTTCCAAGAATTGGATTGCAGTCAGTATTTTAATCCTTTGAGATCATTCAGTTCTATTTTTTTTTTCTGCTTGATAGACTTTACCTTGAACATTATAAGATTTCATCCTTGAAACTTGTAAGATTCCACATGGTGCCTTTTAAGTTGAAATTCAGTATTAGTCCGGTCTGTACTCCTGGTAGTTAAGCAGTGCTTCTTGAAAACCAAATTCAAATACAATCCCAAATTCTCTGATTAGAGTAGATAGGATCTTTGATACACTAGATGTGTATGAGCAGAAGTAGGATTAATATTCCTCTAACTTACTCAGTTATTTAAATTGATTTTCATTTATTGGGGTTTTTTGTAATTGAAATGGAAAATGAAAGTGCTAGATGCTCAGTTGTGTCCGACTCTTTCCCACCCCAAGGACTCCAGCCTGCTCGGCTCCTCTCTGACCATGGGATTTCTCAAGCAAGAATACTGGAGGGGATTGCTATTTCCTCCTCTAGGGGATCTTCTCCACCCAGGGATCGAACTCAATCTTCTGCATTGCAGGCGGATTCTTTACCATCTGAGCTACCAGGGAATCCCTTAATTAAGAAAGTGATATGTCACAGTATCAGACATTTGATGACTAAGGACTCTGTAGATGAAGAAGAGAGTATTGAAGGGAATGGTAAGCCTGTGCAAGAAGATAAAGGCCACATTTTATTCATCTTGCTGATGGAAAGCAATTTCAATTATTTGCCAAAAAGTTTGTAAAGGATTTTGAAGATGACTGCATCATGTGAAGTCCCAAGGTGAATTCATGTCCTTTGTTTTGATATCATACTTTGTGAAATAGGCCGTACTCCTTGTAATCACTAGAGAATGTCTGCCAAAGAAAGAAAACAGGTCTACATGTCAGGTTTCCATCAGTGTAAAAAATGAAATAGAAATAATTGTGCCCTATTAAAAAAAAAAGGCTATGTGTTTACAAGGACAATAAAATAGGTCACTTCAATTATTTTTTACTACTCTAGTCAGTTCTGGTACATAAATAACCAATTGTTTTTCTCTTCTGTTTTACATATCAATTTTTTAGACTCATCAAAATTTAATAATCATGAGGGGATAGACAAAGATCAAGCAGTCCAACAAAAATAACAGGTGATCAGAACAACTGAACTTGGCCAGCGCTCTCTCCTAAAAGCATCCTTCATCTTATTTCAGTCCTTTGACCCCTCTAGTTCTAGTGTCCCTAAAGATTAGGACTTTCAGCATTTCTATAATATATTAGTATTTCTCATACAGTGACCACTTAAAAAGCAGTCCGGTTGAACAGCTGTATTGAAAGATTTGGAGGCTGATTTGAAATGAATTTTTCATTCTTTGTAAAAGTGAAACAAAAATTTCAAGCATTTTCTTACTTTTTTTTGCTCACAGGGCATCCCTGTTGTAAGGAATGAGTGGTAGTTCAGAGTAGATAGAAGTCAGAATGTGTGGAGGAGACAGTCGTGTCTTCAGGGGCCTTGACCTGTGACCAGCATTTTCTAGACTACAATGAGAACAGTACCAGCTCTTCAGTGTATCCTCTCTAAAGGGTTAAATGGTCAAATACATTTAGAATGTGCTTTCCACTGCTTCCCCATCCTGGACATTTGCAGTCATGTTAGCATTCTTTCCTATTCTTTTATAGAGTTCATAATCCATGGATAAGTTGCAAATTGCGGTATAAAACTACGGTGCCCTGGACAATATAGTGAAGTGGGTCCCAAGTGTCCCTAGCATTACCTTCTTATGCTTTGTGTCTTAAGCTTGTATTTCCTCAGGTCCCAAATCTTCATTCCTCCCAAGAGGGTCACTCATTATCAAGAAATACATGTCGTGTTTCTCCAATATGTAATATATGAAAGAACTGTAAATTATTGTGCCTGATGATTTAAATCAGCTCTCTCTTCATTTCAGTGACTTTGGTTGAGGTGATGGGACTGATGTCTAGGAGTGATAAGGGGAAAATTTACAGCTCAGCTATCCTGCTGCCACGCCTGGGAGATCATCGCAGGCTAGAGTAGCCGTGGGGCGTCCCTGGTGGCTCCGCCTGCAATGTGGGAGACCGGGTTCAGTCTCTGGGTTGGGGAGATCTCCTGGAGGAGGGCATGGCAACCCGCTCCAGCATTCTGGCCTGGAGAATCCCATGGCCAGAGGAGCCTGGCGGCTGCAGTCTATGGGGTCGCAAAAAGGGACCACGCAACTAAGCACAGCACAGCATGGTTAATGCCTTGTTCCTAGGAGCTCCTAAGAAGCCCTCATTATGTGAGATCCCTCTGGTGTAACGGATATGGTTCCTCAGAATAGTAGGGCATCCCCTACGGATAGCTTGGCGTGGCTGAGCAGCTTCACTTTCACTTTTCACTTTCATGCATTGGAGAAGGAAATGGCAACCCGCTCCAGTGTTCTTGCCTGGAGAATTCCGGGGACAGAGGAGCCTAGTGGGCTGCCGTCTATGGGGTCGCAGAGTCGGACACGACTGAAGCGACTTAGCAGCAGTATACATGTATATACATACATTATATACAAACATGAGAATTTGAGTTGGTATAAAATCTTTATAAATTTTTTCCTTATGATTTTTCCAAGTCCAAATTATGCTGTTTTCCAAGTCCAAATTATACAGCAGCAGCAGCAGCAGCAGCTAAGGATAGCCAAAGCATTACAGTTATCTGATGCTTTTCCTCAGAAAAACTTTGTGTTTTAGTAAACTAACCAATGTAAATTAATTATGTAACTAAACATGTTATTCAGTCACTAAGTCGTGACCACCTCTTTGGAACCTCATGAACTGCAGCATGCCGTGCTCCTCTGTCCTCCACTCTCTCCTGGATTTCGCCCAGATTCACACCCATTGAGTCAGGGATGCCCTCTAACCATCTTATCTTTTGCTGCTGTCTTCTCCTTTTGCCTTCAACCTTTCCCAGCGTCAGGGTCTAGTGAGCTGGCTCTTTGCATCAGGTGGCCAAAATACTGGAGCTTCAGCTTCAGTAAACATAGTCAGTATATTGTCAGTATTTATTAAGTCTTGTAAACTTTTCATCTTATAGAAATAGATTCTTGATCTATGTGAGGAAAAAACTGCTTTCAAATTAAACACATTATGTCCTTTGAAGATGCTTTTATCTTCATGACATTTTTCATCTTCTCTTTCTTTCTTGAAGTGGGATGACAAGGCACAAACCAGCCCATGTCCATTGGTTATGGTCCGTGGTGAATTTTTTCTGGAAGACTGTGTGTTTCTAAAATGAAATTCCTTTGTAATTCTGAAAATAGCCTCAGAATGCCACATTCAAAAATGGCATTAATTATGTTTTCTTGTGGCTGCCCAGCTTTCTTCTGCAAGATTTTTACAGGCTAGATAAAAATCGCTTTTCCACTAAACCTGGTAGCTTCCAACCAGAAGCTATTTTAAGAAAGGGCCTGGGAGGTGGAGGAATGAGAGGCTGCAAATGGAGAGAGAGAGACTGGCATATGTTTAAATCATATGTTTCTGAAGTTTGACCGAGCATGAAATTTCATTTCAGAAGAAGGTGCCCTTGGGAATAGAGGAATCAAATGCTGGGCACCTGTCTGTCTCATGGCAGGCCAAGCTTGAGGCAATCCCTGGGCCAGTGGGGTTGCCCACCCTTGCTCCTGGATTCAGCTTGGTTTGTGAATGACAGGTGTTTCCCGAAGATTAGTGAAGAGTCAGGAAAAAGTTCAGGTCATCTACTGAGTCCTCTGTGTCCCAGTGTCCTCCAGCGCCCCGCCATCGCTGCTTCCCTGCCTTTCTTTCTGTCCTCACTGCAGAAGTTCTGCATCACTCAGAGCTTCACTCGCGGCTTCTCTGCTGCGGCGCTGCTCTGCTCAGTCATGTCCGACTTTTTGCAACGCTATGAGCTGTAGCCCATGGGATTTTCCTGGCACGATTACTGGAGTGGGCTGCCATTTGCTCCTCCAGGGGATCTTGGCCACCCAGGGATCAAACCTGCATCTCCTGTGTGCCCTGCATTGCAGGCGGCTTCTTTACTGCTGAGCCGCCAGGGAAGCCCCGTGGCTTCTCTACACATTGCCCGTTTCTCTTGCACTTTTATTAGAAACTTGATTATATTATAGAGTTCACAATCTCAGGTGACATTTGAGTTTTTTTTAATAGTAGTCAGCCACCATGAATTAAAGTTCTATAATTGCCTCACTCCTTCTGATGTGGGGGAAAAAGTAAATAAAACTGGACAGCCTCCTTAAAATAGATAAATAGTTTACAATTTCCAGGCTGTATCCAGCATGAGTCAACCAGAGCCTCGTGAACATTTCCAACTTTACTGGTTTCTAAACAACAGGAAGTGTTGCCTTGAAAAATGCTGAGGGCAAAACTCTAACTCTTTCATTCTTTCCTTCCCTCATTTGAATGATTTAGCTATGAATGAGTCTTTGGAAAGGCAGGATCCAAGCATGATGCTGCTGAATGTATTTTTTCCCTCCCTTGCAGAAGCCTTGCAGGGCTGCACTTTTCTGGACTGTGTCTTTTTGTCTTTTCTTCCTCAAAATAACAGCTTGATGTTCTTTTCACCTGATACAAATACTGCCAGGGGCTCCTCCGTGCTCTAGAGCCCGCCTGCAATATCTCTAGAGCCCACCTGCAGTATCTCTAGAGCCCGCCTGCAATATCAAGGCCTTGGTGTGAGGATCCAAGGATGATTTTGCCCTCAGGAACCAGTTTACACTCTTAAGCTCTTGAGACAGCTTATAAATCAGGAGTGAAAACAGCAGAAACAGAAGAGCCCCCCAAACTCAAATATTTTCCATTCACATTAAAAGCATTTTGACAGTGTCTTCTAAGGATAAATGTGCCTATGACAGATTTACCCGTATGTGATGGGTCCTTTTCACTGTCATCACCCATCAGGTAATTTTTTTAAGTTCTGCACTTACTGACATGTTTATTTTCTAAGGACTTTGTCATCACAGTGGGTCTGGTGGATACTGGAAATGTTACAAGAAGCAATTTCACTGAATTCCCATGTGTTTCACTTAATTGAGGTATCTACATTTTTAGAAGGTAGAATCTGTCCAAGTGCTATATACTGAAGATTAAGATGCCTGTGATGAAACCCATGAATGAATTTGTAACGTATCTCAAAGCATTCATTCATTCTGGGTTTATGTATTCAGGGCAGTACGCCCCAGTGTTCCCGGTGCTTCTCTGGAGTTTTCTGTTCCCAGGCCCTTGCCCATCAGTTTCCTTCCCTTAGGACTCTCCTCCCGTTCTCCTGGGGGCCTTTGCCTTCTGCACATTAGTGCACACCGCCGGATGCAGGCAGATGGTGTGTGCATCTCTGTGTCTTTCTGTGAATAAATAAGCAGGATTTCTGTCCTGGAAGTGCCCGCACCCTGGCTGCGTCCTCACTTGCCAACACACGTAGACCCGATGTACTCTAACATCTGATGTCAGCTTCTGTCTTGGCAGGAAGCAGGAAGGAGGCCTCATCACATGTTGTCTTTGCCTCTTAATTCATACCCGTCATGGAGGAAAATCTGACTTCTATCTCAGAACGTCCTAAGTTCCTGACTGCTGGTCTATATCAGACCTTCATTACCTGTAGTCCTTTGGCTTTTTGTAGGAAAGAAAGAGGCATGATTGACTCAAGTGTATATTCCACATTACCGTTTCTTTTTGGATTGTTGGTCTTTTAAACCTCTTTATGCATTTCAAATGTGTGATAACCGATTATGTTTTCGTACTCCAGCATGTATGACTTTGCTTTTATTTGTTTTTCGTATTAACATCATAAGATCCTCGTAAGGATTAAATAAGATAATGCATGTGAGTTCATTAGGATGCACCCAAGGCTACTGGTACACGGGACCTTAAAATCACCCGGCTTCTGATCATTTTTTGGCAGCCCAGTTTTCTGATGGTTACTTTACACAGGCAGAATCCACAAAAGTAGTTAGCTGGATCATGTCAAGTGGTGGTCTTATCAGAACCATGGCACTATGGTGCACGTGCCTGTCCTCCCCCACCCCCCCACCCCCGCAATTTCTTCCTTTTTTGTTTTTAAAATTCTGAACATATGATAACACATTTACACC
>SJYT01001750.1:630430-652876 GCA_006410635.1 Cephalophus harveyi
CAGTTCCGGTATATATTGCAATTACTTTTTAAGTAGATAAATTAAGATTTTTAGTTGTAGTTTCAACATCAAAGTGTCTGAAATTAATAGGATAAACATATAGAAAAGTAGAAGGATATAGACCTCAAAAGCACCATGAACCAATTCAATGTATTTAAGATTTATACAGCTTTCACACAACAATAGGACACAAATTCTATTTGTATCTGCACAGAGAAGCCTGGCAGGCTACAATCCATGGGATCGCAAAGAGTTGGATCCGACTGAGCAACTGATTTTCACTTTCACCTGCCTGTCCTTTTACATTAGACGGTCAAAGGCTGCCCCTCACTTGGGGCTCTGTAGCCTCTTTTTGGAGAAGGAAATGGCAACCCACGCCAGTGTTCTTGCCTGGAGAATCCAGGACGGAGGAGCCCAGTGGGCTGCCGTCTATGGGATCGCACAGAGTTGGACACGACTGAAGCAACTTAGCAGCAGTAGCAGCCTCTTTTTAGGGTTGTGCCAGAGACATATTGCTTCACGTTGTCTTCTTGGAATTCTCTCTTATACTACCCACGCCTATCATCTCATTCTTAATGAAAGATTTCTTCAGACACATTGTATACAGTTACCTTGATTAAAAGTTAGAATTATAACCTAATAACTTCCCTAGATATCAGGTTATCTAGATGCCGTGGCTTTGTATGAGATCATCCCAAATTATTTCCTGGTTTTACTCAATTCCATCCTTAAGAGTATGGATTAAAATTGGGGTTAGAAGCACCCTGTCCTTACCTTATATATTGTAATGTTTTAGTCACTGAGTCTTGTCCAACTCTTGCGACCCCATGAACCATATTCCACCACGCACCTCTGTCCACGGAATTCTCCAGGCAAGAATACAGGAGTGGGTTGCCATGCCCTCCTCCAGGGGATTTTCCCCACCCAGGGATCAAACCCACATCTGCTTATCAAGCCCCCTTCATATATTAACTAAACCTTCAAATGGGATGTTAAGGCATTCTTGAAAAGTCTGCTTCCTTTTTTTAATCAGAGAAAGATAATAATATTTTCTAAATTTGTAAGATGTCATGAAATCACATTGACTTGGGCATCTCGAGTGATGATCGAGCTTATTATGCTGGGTCTTTGCTTTGATGTACTTTGAGTGATAATCGCATTGCTCTTATATCATTGCCAGTCCCTTCTCTGTGGTGAATGCCGTGTGGGTGCCCTGTGTCGGTTTTTCTGAAGGGGCAGCATCAATATAAAATCATCGAAAGAAAGGAACTAGAAATAGACAACATAGAAGTGGTCTGATCCTGTATCTTTATAGAAAAAAATAAATAGAACACTGACTAAACATCTATTTTCAGCTTTGTTACATGATATGCAAAGAGGAGACAAGAGGGTTGTCTCTTAATATAAAATATACAGCACATATAAAAAAATCTGACAGTTACAAAAATTAAGGACATCGGAAGATAAAGCAAGAACTTTTATATCAATTAGGATATTTTTAGCTTCATATAACAGGCTCAGTCATATCATGAACAAGTTCAGAGGTGGAAAGACTCCATGATTGAATAATTAAATTTCTCAGTGATACTGTCAACTGCCAGCTGGACTAGTTCTATCAGTTCAGTTCAATCGCTCAGTCATGTCTGACTTTTGCAACCCCATGGACTGCAGCACGCCAGGCTTCCCTGTCCATCACCAACTCCCAGAGCTTGCTTAAAGTGATGAACATGGAGTTGGTGATGCCATCCAACCATCTCATCCTCTGTCATCCCCTTCTCCTCCCGTCTTCAATCTTTCCCAGCATCAGGGTCTTTTCCAGTGAATCAGTTCTTCACATCAGGTGGCCAGGGTATTAGAGTTTCAGCTTCAGCATCAGTCCTTCAAATGAATATTCAGGACTGATTTCCTTTAGGATGGACTGGTTGGATCTCCTTGCAGTCCAAGGGACTCTCAAGAGTCTTCTCCAACACCACAGTTCAAAAGCATCAATTCTTCGGCCCTCAGCTTTCTTTATAGTCCAACTCTCACATACATATATGAACACTGGAAAAACCATAGCTTAGACTAGATGGACCTTTGTTGGTAAAGTAATGTCTCTGCTTTTAGTCTACAGTTAATATCTTCAGTTCATGATGGCTGAATGTCTACATGTATGCTGCATACTAAGTGGAACAGTTTATCCTTATAGGTAAATATTCCCAAGCACAATGGTCCTGGCATGTGAATCTTAACACAAAATAATGAGGTGGTCCCTGTTTGTAGAAAAGATAGTTTTCTGGAGAACTAAATTACCATGTATTATCCCTATTGTTTTATTCCATATATTCTTATTAGGAATGAAGAATTGTCTTTATCTGTTTGAACACTGGCAGAAGCTGTTGGCATCCAGGTCATTATCAGACAGCTGCATGCTTAGAGCAGCAAAATTTGAAGCTTTTTGTTTACATCTCTGAAAGGTATTTTGAAAGTTGTATTGGCCATGATCAGAAGAAGAGTTCAGCTTCATTAATAAACTGCATTGAAGGGAATATCTCCACTTCAGAAGGCTGTAAGGACTTTTTCCCCTGGAAATTTAATCTGATTTCTCTTCTAATTAGTGATTAAGAACAAATGACCAATGGGAGTTATAAGGAAAAGCCTGAATCCTTGATTAAGTTCTGAAAACTAAAACCGATGAGTCAGTACTGTCCTAACTTGTCTCACCGTGTATTACTCCTTTCACGTTTCCCCTCATGGTTTTACTCCATTGTAGCCTTAATACCTGCTTAAAACAAAGGACTCAATGGGTTTCTTCACCAAAGCCCGTGCAGTGTTTGTTGTCCATGATGTGTATTTATCTACACAGCTGGATGCCATGGATAATAGAAATACGGCCAAGTCAAAGCTAAAATCCAGGATCACTGTATAATATAGTTACCTTTGCCCTTGGAGTCAGCTAATAGAATTTTTATGAAGGGCATAAAGCACTTCATCCACTTCAGAAGGCTGTAAGGACTTTTTCCCCTGGAAATTTAATCTGATTTCTCTTCTAATTAGTGATTAAGAACAAATTACCAATGGGAGTTATAAGGAAAAGCCTGAATCCTTGATTAAGTTCTGAAAACTAAAACCGATGAGTCAGTACTGTACTAACTTGTCTCACCATGTATTACTCCTTTCACGTTTCCCCTCATGGTTTTACTCCATTGTAGCCTTAATTCCTGCTTAAAACAAAGGACTCAATGGGTTTCTTCTTTGGCCAAGTCAAAGCTAAAATCCAGGATCACTGAATAATATAGTTACCTTTGCCCTTGGAGTCAGCTAATAGAATTTTTATGAAGGGCATAAAGCACTTTAGACTGACCTAGATGCTGTTTTTGAGATCCTGATGGTCAAGGAGGGCAAATATGTTTAAATGGCTTGGCTGATATCTGTTTAATAAAAATGCTTTAACTCCAATAACAGGAAATCCTAGGAAAATGTACTATTGAAGCAGATGTACTAAAAGTAAACGCATAAAATATTGTTCTGACTGTCATTGATCAGTAAAACAAAACTTTGTAAATTTTTCAGGAGTTTATTTTGATTTTGCCTTTGGTTTCTCCCTTCATGAAATTAAATGTGTTCACCCTTCAAGGACTCAACCCAGATGCATTATTTTCCATGACACCTTTCGTGATCACCATCTACCCCACATCAGTTGTGTTCATTTGATTATTCTTTCATTTATTTGTTTGTTCATGCATTCATTGCCACTCTGGTTTCCCTAGTTGGGAGAACTGGGAGCAGGGTTACTAGATTTAGCAAATTAACAACAGAGAACACTCAGTTAAGTTGATATTTTAGATAAATAATAATAACATTTTTAATACACGTACATCCCATGCAATATTTGGATTGCACTTAACTAAACCATTTGTTGTTTGTCTGATTTCAAATGCTGTTGAGCTCCCCAGCTTTTACCTGGCAACTCAACTTGGGGATGTCAAGACTGAAGGGCAGTTAAGATGCCCATGGGATATTTTAGGTCATGGTGACCACACATAAAACAGTAACAGATTAGATCTAAAGAAAAAAATGCAACAGTAACATAAGTTGGTAACTCAGGAATGCTAATTGTGAAGGTGAATGGTTAAGGCCCCAGTTCAGGTGACCAGGTAGGTTTTTGTTCCATTCATTTTACGTTTGTTTTTATCTTTCTCATGTGTATGATCTTTCTGAGTGAGATACTGAGGTTTCCCACTAACTAATTACTGTTCATCAAACTAACAATACGATGTGAAGTCAGACTGTCTGGAATTACTTCTTAGCACTGCTGCTGTCTGAACGACCCAAGGTGAGCTGTTTAGTCTCTGAGTCTCTAGTTGTTCACCATTATGATGAGAAAAATAGTGTGAATACATATAGGAAAATTGATTCCCATTGCTTGTTACAACTTCTGTTGTCTACTTTTTGTTCATACGTGCTTTATAATTTTTATAATGCATATAAATTACCTTTTAATGAAAATTTTAAGAGCCTACCTATATACTTTGATTTAAAATTATTTTTTGGAGTAGTTTAACTAAATGTGCTGAAACAATTGGATATATATATATGCAAAAAAAAAAAAAACCCAACAAGAGTAAAAGAAACAACAGTAAAACAATATCAGCAACAGTAACAACTGCTTTGATCCATTCCTTGCATTGTGTGCAAATTTTAACTCAAAATGGATTATGAGCTTAAATGAAAGCTTAAAACTATAAAACTATAAAACACAGAGATGACACCAAAAGGACAACCCATTGAAAAATGATAAATTAGGCTCCATCAAAATTAATAACTACTGATCCTCCAAGAGATACTCAAAGCATAAAAAATAGACTGCAGACTGGGAGAAAATATTCACAAATCATTTCTGCTAAAGGAATTTTATCCAGAATATATGAAGAACTCTGAATAAATAATTAGAACAAAAGTCAGCCCATTTAAAAATGAATAAAATATTTTAATAGCCACTTCCTTGGAAGAAAAGCTATGACAAACCTAGACCGCATGTTGGAAAGCAGAGACATCACTTTGCCAACGAAGGTCCGTCTAGTCAAAGCTATGGTTTTTCTAATAGTCATGTATGGATGTTGGACCATAAAAAAGGCTAAGCACCAAAGAATTGATGATTCTGAACTGTGGTGTTGGCGAAGACCCTTGGGAGTCCCTTGTACAGCAAGGAGATCAAGCCAGTCATTCCTAAAGGAAATCAACCCTGAATATTCACTGCAAGGACTGATGCTGAAGTTGAAGCTCCAGTATTTTGGCCACCAGATGGGAAGGACTGACTCGTTAGAAAAGACCCTGATGCTGGCAAGGTGGTGGGCAGGAGAAGGGAGTGACAGGGAATGCGATGGTTGCATGGCCTCACAGACTCGATGGACATGAGTCTCACTTAGGGACCAACAACAAGGCACCTCAATAAAGATGCAATGATGGCAAGTGAGCACATAATAAGACAGTCAGTGTCATTAGTTAGGGGAGAAGTGCAAATTAAAGCTACAGTGAGCTACCACAGCGAATGAGATGCTTAGATGGCATCATCAAGTCACTGGACATGACTTTGGGCAAACTCCAGGAGAGAGTGAAGGACATGGACGTGCTGCAGTCCATGGGTGTCCTAAAGCGTGGGACACGACTGAGCGGCTGAGCAGCAACCCCTGCACAGCTGTTAGAACGGCAGACATCAGATTCCTCCAGCACGTGGAGCAACGGCAGCTGCTGGGCGGAAGTCAAAGTGGCAGAGCCGTGTTGACATACACTTACCAGATGACCAGCATCCTCTCTCCCGAGGGTTTATCTAAGGGAAGTGAAAACTGATGTTCACACAAAGCCTATTCGTTAAGCTTAAAGCAGCTTTATTTGTAATGGCCAACACCAGAAAACAGCCCAAATGTTCTTCAGCTAGTGAAGGGGTGAACAAACCATGGTACAGCCATTCAGTGAAAGACCACACACACGTATAAAGCGGGGGGCAAAAAGGAGGCAGAGACATAGAAAAATCAGTTATTTTAGAAGGCATGGTTCAGGATGGGGAACACATGTACACCCATGGCGGATTCATGTCAATGTATGACAAAACCAATATAATATTGTAAAGTGAAAAAATAAATAAATAAAACTAAAAAAAGGAAAAAAAAACTCAACATGTAGGATTTTTCTTAAACAACTGGAATCATTTGGTGAATTTGAAATTTTAAAAAAAGAAGGCATGTAGTATTAGTGACATCATTATTCAGATGAAATTTATCACATTTCAATGGGAAAAAGACCAAGTTTGCAAAGCAAGTAAAGAATGAAGATAGAATGAGACAGAGAACATAGGAGGCAGACTGTTTTGTGAGGAAATGGTGATTTCTTTATTGGGTCATTATGCTTGTATTATTCTTAGAATGTTCAAATGGAGAATGATAGCTCATTTTTTAAATTCTGCCATGCTTTATAACCATTTGATATATTTGTTTCTCCAATGATGTTATCATCTCTTGAGGGAGGGACCTAAGTTTTACTCCTATTTATTTTTGTATACAATTAACACATTTTTTTCAACAAAGGCCCTTTTTAAAATTTATCACTTTTACATGATGGTTTTCAGTTCATTGACTTCCAGGGTTGATTCAGTTGATCTGTTTGTAAAGGCCCATTTCTTCCAACCCATGTCTCCTCCTGCAATTCCACTTATAATCCTCTTCAGACTTTCACTTGTTCTAATAAAGTGATTCTTACCAGGTGAACGGTACCATTCTTTATCAGAACTAATGTTGAAGACAGCTATGCATCAGTCACAGTGCCGGCCCCAGGCGGTATGAATTGAAAGACAGCAGCTTTGTTCCCATGAAACTCAAGGCAAGTTGGGGATGACTAGGATGGCTTGGTCATTAATGTGATGAAAGAAGCATGAATGTCATTCATGGAACTAGAAAGAAAAAGCAACTAACTCAGCCTGGGTGGTGTAATTGGAGGTTTCAAAAAACCATCTCTACAGTGGATTGTGAAGAATAAGCTGAGATTATCTGTACTAAATAGATATAAAAGCCACAAGACACAGACTGCAGAATAGCTTTCCGCAGTCTGAAAACCTGAAATCTGTGGGATGGAAAAGTGGAAGTGATTCAGCAGGACTGAAGCTGAAGATTCATGAAGGGATGTGGAGAGATTAAAGACTGGAGAAGTCAGTGGTATCTGGCTATAAAAATGTGCGGTCGAGTGTGGGAACTAATGGTGAGGCAGGCGTCCAGGCTGACTGGGTTTCTGGTTTGGGTGTCTGAGTGTGAGGAGTCCATTCATTTGGGCAGGGCGGAGCGGACTCAGGGTTCCACTTTGGCTGTGGGTAGTTAGCTGGCGCTGCCCTGAAAACAGTGACATACATGCAACTGAAACTCAGGAGAGTGATCTAAGCGTATATTTCCCAACAACTTTTACTTATTATTCAAGTAAATCTTTGCTTGGGTGATGTTTCTTCTGAAAAAACCATAGGAATATTATCTATTCAATCAAACGTTTTGATTAACTACTATGTGCTAGACACTGTTGGGAGCATTAAATGTGCCAAGTAAAGTAAACACCATCCCCGTCATCAAGGAATTTTCAAAGTCATGGATTTGAAGGAGGGAGTCATAAAATAAATAAATTATCGTGTTTAGAGCTTCCCAGGTAGCGCAGGGGTAAAGAACCCAAAAGATGCAATGATGGCAAGTGAGCACATAATAAGACAGTCAGTGTCATTAGTTAGGGGAGAAGTGCAAATTAAAGCTACAGTGAGCTACCACAGCGAATGAGATGCTTAGATGGCATCATCAAGTCACTGGACATGACTTTGGGCAAACTCCAGGAGAGAGTGAAGGACATGGACGTGCTGCAGTCCATGGGTGTCCTAAAGCGTGGGACACGACTGAGCGACTGAGCAGCAACCCCTGCACAGCTGTTAGAACGGCAGACATCAGACTCCTCCAGCGCGTGGAGCAACGGCAGCTGCTGGGCGGAAGTCAAAGTGGCAGAGCTGTGTTGACATACACTTACCAGATGACCAGCATCCTCTCTCCCGAGGGTTTATCTAAGGGAAGTGAAAACGGACGTTCACACAAAGCCTATTCCTTAAGCTTAAAGCAGCTTTATTTGTAATGGCCAACACCAGAAAACAGCCCAAATGTTCTTCAGCTAGTGAAGGGGTGAACAAACCATGGTACAGCCATTCAGTGAAAGACCACACACACGTATAAAGCGGGGGGCAAAAAGGAGGCAGAGACATAGAAAAATCAGTTATTTTAGAAGGCATGGTTCAGGATGGGGAACACATGTACACCCATGGCGGATTCATGTCAATGTATGACAAAACCAATATAATATTGTAAAGAGAAAAAATAAATAAATAAAACTAAAAAAAGGAAAAAAAAACTCAACATGTAGGATTTTTCTTAAACAACTGGAATCATTTGGTGAATTTGAAATTTTAAAAAAAGAAGGCATGTAGTATTAGTGACATCATTATTCAGATGAAATTTATCACATTTCAATGGGAAAAAGACCAAGTTTGCAAAGCAAGTAAAGAATGAAGATAGAATGAGACAGAGAACATAGGAGGCAGACTGTTTTGTGAGGAAATGGTGATTTCTTTATTGGGTCCTTATGCTTGTATTATTCTTGGAATGTTCAAATGGAGAATGATAGCTCATTTTTTAAATTCTGCCATGCTTTATAACCATTTGATATATTTGTTTCTCCAATGATGTTATCATCTCTTGAGGGAGGGACCTAAGTTTTACTCCTATTTATTTTTGTATACAATTAACACATTTTTTTCAACAAAGGCCCTTTTTAAAATTTATCACTTTTACATGATGGTTTTCAGTTCATTGACTTCCAGGGTTGATTCAGTTGATCTGTTTGTAAAGGCCCATTTCTTCCAACCCATGTCTCCTCCTGCAATTCCACTTAAAATCCTCTTCAGACTTTCACTTGTTCTAATAAAGTGATTCTTACCAGGTGAACCGTACCATTCTTTATCAGAACTAATGTTGAAGACAGCTATGCATCAGTCACAGTGCCGGCCCCAGGCGGTATGAATTGAAAGACAGCAGCTTTGTTCCCATGAAACTCAAGGCAAGTTGGAGATGACTAGGATGGCTTGGTCATTAATGTGATGAAAGAAGCATGAATGTCATTCATGGAACTGGAAAGAAAAAGCAACTAACTCAGCCTGGGTGGTGTAATTGGAGGTTTCAAAAAACCATCTCTACAGTGGATTGTGAAGAATAAGCTGAGATTATCTGTACTAAATAGATATAAAAGCCACAAGACACAGACTGCAGAATAGCTTTCCGCAGTCTGAAAACCTGAAATCTGTGGGATGGAAAAGTGGAAGTGATTCAGCAGGACTGAAGCTGAAGATTCATGAAGGGATGTGGAGAGATTAAAGACTGGAGAAGTCAGTGGTATCTGGCTATAAAAATGTGCGGTCGAGTGTGGGAACTAATGGTGAGGCAGGCGTCCAGGCTGACTGGGTTTCTGGTTTGGGTGTCTGAGTGTGAGGAGTCCATTCATTTGGGCAGGGCGGAGCGGACTCAGGGTTCCACTTTGGCTGTGGGTAGTTAGCTGGCGCTGCCCTGAAAACAGTGACATACATGCAACTGAAACTCAGGAGAGTGATCTAAGCGTATATTTCCCAACAACTTTTACTTATTATTCAAGTAAATCTTTGCTTGGGTGATGTTTCTTCTGAAAAAACCATAGGAATATTATCTATTCAATCAAACGTTTTGATTAACTACTATGTGCTAGACACTGTTGGGAGCATTAAATGTGCCAAGTAAAGTAAACACCATCCCCGTCATCAAGGAATTTTCAAAGTCATGGATTTGAAGGAGGGAGTCATAAAATAAATAAATTATCGTGTTTAGAGCTTCCCAGGTAGCGCAGGGGTAAAGAACCCATCTGCCAATGGAGGAGATGCAAGAGACCCGAGTTTGATCCCTGGATCAGGAAGATTCCCTGGAGACAGAAATGGCAACCCAATGTGGTAGTCTTGCCTGGAAAATTCCATGGACAGAGGAACTGGGTGGGCTACAGTCCATGGGATCCCAGAGTCATGCATGGCTGACCACACACACACACACACACACACACACACACACACACACACACTATGCATTTCTGCAGCAGTGGAGCTCTGGTCTTTCTCCGGCTCTAACCCTTTACATTCCCACTCCCAGTGGACCCCCTGTTGCCCTGGCCTGTAACCTGCCACTTTGTCTGCTTCTTTTAGCGTCATTGTATTTGGTGTCTCCTCAGAGTGCCCTTCACTGGGCTCCATATCCAAACCACCCTGTTATTCGTTTTCTTTTCATCTCATGATGGTTATTTCCTCCCTACCACTCACCTGAATTTCTAAATATTCTGTGTGTGTGTGTATGTGTGTAAGAATTCATTAACCAATCTGGTGAGAAAGTGTATAAATATAAGATTCAAATTATGCAATTTGAATAAAACATTTTAAGAAAGATTATTTAAGATTAGGATTTCAAGGGACACATTTCCATCAGATATCAGCATATGTGACAGTCTTCATCTAGGGGAGTTGGAGAATTGGTATATGGGGTGAAAGAAACCACTGATTGAATCCAAACCACAGCAACATACTTTGTCATGAATCCTAAGAAAGAGAGAACCTGTTTGTGATCTAAATTATTTGTTAGGGAATAGTATTCAAATCCTGGTGTCTCAAATCAGACTGTCTGGATTTATAATCCTTTTTCAGCCCCTTGTTGACTCTGTGTCCTTGGGTAGGTTACTTATGCATGCCTCAGTTTCTCATCTGGAAAGTCAAGTTAGTAAGTTTGATGCCAGGAGTGAATGAGTTAACTAAATTGATTGTACTGTTTAGGAAAATATCTGTCACATAGTACATGCCAACAGTTGTTTTGTTGTTGTCGTTCCTAACTCATGTCTGACTCCTGAGACCCCATGGACTATAGCCCATCAGGCTTCTCAGTCCATGGAATTTTCCAGGCAAGAATATTGACATGGGTTGCCATTTCCCTCTCCGGGAGATCTTCCTGACTTGGGGATGGAACCCAGGGGTGGAATCCACCTGCAATGGCCGATGGATTCCTTATTAGTGAACCGCCAGGGAAGCCCTGCCAACAAGTGTTTATTCTGAAACTATTACCATCATAAATAGGTCAGCGAGATGAAATTTAGAAGATTCAAAGTGCCCAGGAGAATGGTTGCTGACCCCGTATTCCAGGTCAGGCTTCAGCAACACAGAAGCTCCACCTTTGCAGAGCTTAAGTTGAGGGTTGGCAACACAAGTGAGACACTAGCTTTTGACGTATTCCAAGATGGCAATGTCGAAGAACACAATGGCAACCCACTCCAGTACTCTTGCCTGGCAAATCCCATGGACGGAGGAGCCTGGTGGGCTGCAGTCCATGGGGTCACTAGGAGTCGGACACAACTGAGCGACTTCACTTTCACTTTTCACTTTCATGCATTGGAGAAGGAAATGGCAACCCACTCCAGTGTTCTTGCCTGGAGAATCCCAGGGATGGGGGAGCCTAGTGGGCTGCCATCTCTGGGGTCACACAGAGTTGGACACGACTGAAGCGACTTAGTAGCAGCAGCAGCACCAGCAAGATGGCAATGTGCTGGTTTTAGCGCTCTGATTTCATGCCAGGCACAAGTGAGGTCAGCTGTGTCACTGCTCTGCATTTCTGCAGCAGTGGAACTCCCTGAGCACATGTTCAGTGTGCACTTGGGTTCTGCCTGCAACACCACATCCTCCTCTCTGAGAGCCCTTCCCTAAGACCTTGTAGTAAAGCTGCATTCCATACACCAGTTCGTGAAGGCTTGCGACATCATAGTGTTAGATCAGATGACCTCTGAGAGCATATTACAGCCCTAGTCCTGTCTGTAATTTTTGGTGAATAATTTCTCCCTCTTTTCTTTCTCACAAGAATATTATCAGAATTCATTATGGCTGCAAAGTACTTTGAACACCTCTACAAAGTGCTTTCTTGTTATCTCATTACATTTGATATCTTGCCAACCTTTTGAAAAATGTAAGTCATGAATATTAAAAACCACCTTGCATACGTTATGCTGTTTTTTATCATGATAAGAGAATATTAATTTATCAGAGATTTGTACTTTTCTAAAGGTTGTTTTTAAGGTTCTCTCTCAATGCACTTAACCTCATCCAAAATGTAGATGGTTAAAGAGTCAAAACAAAGCCTTAAACATGTGCAATTTGTGAAAAAGATTATGATGCCAAGATCCATGACCAGCTCCTTCCCTTCCCTCTTAAGCTTAAACCAGTTTTAGGCAAATTAAATGGAGAAGAAATGTAGATTTCTTTAAATGAAACAGCTGATTTTTATAATGTCTTGTCCAATCAAATACGCCATACATTTTATACTTAAATATATATTTTTGAGCCTAGTTACTAATACCAATTTGATCAGAGTCATATAAAGTTACTCATGCCACTGTGTGCTTTTTTCCATGAGCCTGGAATGGCTGCAAACCCTCTCTTCACTCCCACTTTGTTGAACTGAATGCCTTCTCATGTTTCAAGACTCAAGCCAAGGCTTCTCCCCCTCTGAGAAGCAAACTTACATAATAGAATGAGCAGTCTTCTCCTGGGCAGGCTCACTATAGCCTGCGCTGCTTCTTGTATAACATGCACAATGCTTGATGGCATTTAATTAGTCGCTTTACCATTTTCTTCAAATATATCCTGTTTGCCCTTGATGTTTGGTTCACATGACTGCTTATATCAGGCATTGCATTCAGCTGCTAAAAACAGAGGCCAAAAATTACAGTGACTTTAACATGATGAAGAGTTGACTCATTGGAAAAGACTCTGATGCTGGGAGGGATTGGGGGCAGGAGGAGAAGGGGACGACCGAGGATGAGATGGCTGGATGGCATCACGGACTCGATGGACGTGAGTCTGAGTGAACTCCGGGAGATGGTGATGGATAGAGAGGCCTGGCGTGCTGCGATTCATGGGGTCACAAAGAGTCGGACATGACTGAGTGACTGAACTGAACTGAGCATGATAAAGTGTATTTTTCTCTCTAGTGGAAGTTTAGTGGTGAGTAATGTAAGGCCCATATGCATAACCAGTGACATCAAGTATCCAATTCCTCTCCTTCTTTCTCCCCACTCCTCTTAGTACCTGGTTGTTTTCTCCAGATAGCCTCTGGATCAGAGATGTTTTCTAGAGCATCATCCATCAAGTCCAAATTTCAACTAAGAAACGGAGGAAAAGGGAGTGGCAGATGAAGAGCTTGCATCAGCTTCTTTATCCTTTGTATTTGAGGAGTTTGTAGACATGAAACTCTAACCTGCTAACATTTCACTAGACAGAAGTTAGTCGGTGATCCCTTCTAGCTGCAAGAGAGGCTGGAAACTATGGTGATGTAGGTGGGTATTTTACCTCCCTCCTAAAGCATGTTATAACTCACGAAGCAAGAAGGAGGAAATGTGTGTTGCCAACAGCCTCAGCCACCATGTTCAGTAACGCTCACAAACAGAAGTAGAGAATATCTCCTAGAAACATTGCCTCGGTCTTAAGTGCTCGAAAGGGAAGTATCTTGACTTACTCATTCACAAAATTGGGAATGGAGAAAAACAGTTCCCCAAATGTTGCTGGCAGAATTAATTGGACCTATCCCCTTGGTTCATAACTACTAATTATATTCAATTCTGGTAGTTTTTATCATGCTCAGCTCAGTTCATTTCAGTTCCTCAGTAATGTTCGACTCACTGTGACTCTGTGGACTGCAGCACGCATGGCTTCCCTGTCCATCACCAACTCCTGGAACTTGCTTAAACTCATGTCCATTGAGTTGGTGATGCCATCCAACCATCTCATCCTCTGTCTTCCCCTTCTCCTCCTGCCTTCAATCTTGCCCAGCATCAGGGTCTTTTCCAATGAGTCAGTTCTTCGCATCAGGTGGCCACAATATTGGAGTTTCAGCTTTAGCGTCAGTCCTTCCAATGAATATTCAGGGTTGATGTACTTTACAATTGATTGACTGTTATGATTTCCTTGCAGTCCAAGGGACTCACAAGAGTCTTCTCCAACACCACAGTTCAAAAGCATCAATTCTTCAGCACTCAGCGTTCTTAACAGTCCAACTCTACCATCCAAACATGACCACTGGAAAAATCATAGCCTTGACTAGACAGACATTTGTTGGCAAAGTAATGTCTCTGCTTTTTAATGTGCTGTCTAGGTTGGTCATAACTTTCCTTCCAAGGAGCAAGCATCTTTTAATTTCATAGCTGCAGTCACCATCTGCAGTGATTTTGGAGCCCCCCCAAAATAAAGTCTGTCACTGTTTCCATTGTTTCCCCATCTATTTGCCATGAAGTGATGGGACTGGATGTCATGATCTTAGTTTTCTGAATGATGAGCTTTAAGCTACCTTTTTGACTGTCCTCTTTCACTTTCATCAAGATGCTCTTTAGTTTTTCTTCGTTTTCTGCCATATGTGTGTCATCTGTGTATCTGGGTTTATTGACATTTCTCCTGGCAATCTTGATTCCAGCTTGTGCTTCATCCAGACCAGCATTTCTCATGATGTACTTTGCATATAAGTTAAATAAGCAGGGTGACAGTATACAGCCTTGGCATAGTCCTTTCCCGATTGGAACCAGTCTGTTGTTCCATGTTTGGTTCTGTTTCTTCTAGACCTCCATACAGATTTCTCAGCAGGCAGGTAAGATCATGCTAGAATCATTTATTATGCTTACTTACCTGTTCCTAGCTTCCCATCTATATAATGGAAATAATGATAAAATCTACTTTAAATACTGTTGCTATGATAAAGTTGTAATGTAAAATGTTTTAGACATATGATATGGGCTTGTTAAATTTCAGCTCTTTACTTCAGTAACAGTATTTGTAGCTGATAGCATTTATTGAAAGCTTACCCTGTCTCAGTCACTCTGGACAATGTAAGAACTCATGTAATTCTCATAACAGCCTTTTTGAGTTGGTGCTATTTTGCTTGTTGCATAAATGAAAAAGCCAGGAATTCAAATAGTCGCCTGGTTAACAAGACACATAGTCACAAGACACATGCTTAGTACGCTCACGTCACTGTTCTAAGTCCTTATGAGCATCGGCTGGTTTACTCTTTATAACAAGCCTCCAGTGAGGGAACCATTCTGGATTCCATTTTTGGATGTGGGAACTAAGGCAGAGAAGGGTGGAGTTAGTTGGCCAAGGCCCCCTGTCCAGTAGCTGGCAGACCCAGCATGGAATCCAGGAGGCCTGACTGTGGGATTCGTGATCTTTGCATGGAGCAGCTTGTGGCAGAGGTGCAGGATTCGCACCTGGGCTTGTGCTTTTTAGCCCAGCTCTTCTTATACATCCCTCTCTTTTCTGAGTGCCTATCCTAATTGGCTGCTTTACTAGTTTCTGCTTTGTCAGTCATAGTTATTGGAATTTTATATCAGAGCCTTGTGAACTAAAATCATTTAGGCATCTTATTTAGTAAAATGTGTACTGATGTAGGAGGGTGTGTGTTTGTGTACTTTTGGTTATACTGACTTTAAATCAATAAAAATAGTCGAACCAACGGTTCTGCTTTGATGCATTATAGAGTGTATTTACAGAAGCCGTTTGGTAATCATCTCTTCTGGGTGTACTGTTTTCAAGCCAGATAATACACAAATAATCCTCGTAGAGTTGTTCTCCTATAAGACTCTCTACTGAAAGAATTGACTTCCATCTGATGGGGTCATCAGCAGTAAATGCTTTATGCTTTTTATTTGTGTCTCAATCCCTCATTTGTGATCCTCTTTTGCTCCCCTTACTTCCCTACAACATATTTACATCACTTATGCAAAATATAACATCAAGTAATGTCACATAATGTGACTCTGGAGGGAATCTACAGTAGAATAACGGAGGCAGAAGACAGGATAAGTGAGGTAGAAGATAGCATGGTAGGAATAAAGGAAACAGAGAGGAAAAAAGAAAAACGAATTAAAAGAAATGAGGACAAACCCAGAGTCCTCTGGGACAATGATAAACGCCCCAGCATTCGAATCATAGGAGTCCCAGAAGAAGAAGACTAAAAGAAAGACCATGAGAAGATACTAGAGGAGATAATAGTTGAAAACTTCCCTAAAATGGGGAGGAAAATAATCACCCAAGTCCAAGAAACCCAGAGAGTCCCAAACAGGATAAACCCAAGGCGAAACACCCCAAGACACATATTAATCAAATGAACAAAGATCAGACACAAAGAACAAATATTAAAAGCAGCAAGGGAAAAACAACAAATAACACACAAAGGGATTACCATAAGGATAACAGCTGGTCTTTCAATAGAAACTCTTCAGGCCAGAAGGGAATGGCAAGACATACTTAAAGTGATGAAAGAAAATAACCTACATCCCAGATTACTGTACTCAGTAAGGATCTCATTCAAATATGAAGGAGAAATCATCAAATATGAAGGAGAAATCAAAAGCTTTACAGACAAGCGAAAGCTGAGAGAATTCAGCACCACCAAAGCAGCTCTCCAACAAATGCTAAAGGATCTTCTCTAGACAGAAAACACAGAAGGATATATAAACTCGAGCCCAGAACAACAAAGTAAGTGGCAACGGGATCATACTTATCAATTATTACCTTAAATGTAAATGGGTTGAATGCCCCAACCAAAAGACAATGACTGGCTGAATGGATACAAAAACAAGACCCCCATATATGTTGTCTACAAGATACCCATCTCGAAACAAGGGACACGTACAGACTGAAAGTGAAGGGCTGGAAAAAGATATTCCATGCAAATAGAGACCATATATTTATTTTTAAATCATATGGATGCTTTTTAATTTCCTATATTGATTGCCATCAGCAGTTTCTAAATGTGTGTGTGCTAAGTCGCCTCAGTGATGCCCAATGCTTTGCACCTGTAGCCCACCAGGGTCTTCTGTCCATGGGATTCTCTAGGCAGGTATACTGGAGTGGGTTACGATGCCCTCCTCCAGGGGATCTTTCCAACCCAGGGGCTGAACCCCTGTCTCTTATGTCTTCCACATTGCTAGGTGGGTTCTTTACCAGTACTGCCACCTGGGAAGCCCAGTATTTAAGTTTTGCTCCCTAATCATATGCTTTACTTATTTCATTTTATGTTATCTTGAAATAATAAGACAAAATGTGTTGCAATTCAAATGCTTAGTTTGAATTTCAATTGAATAGTAAGACAGGGGACTACAATAGGTTGAACTAGAGTATTTCTTCAAATATACTTAACTGCATGTTGCACATTTGAAGGATTCTAAAGAGCTGACTCATTTGAAAAGACCGTGATGCTGAGAAAGATTGAGGGCAGGAGGAGAAGGGGACGACAGAGGAGGAGATGGTTGGATGGCATCACCAACTCCATGGACATGGGTTTGGGTGGACTCCGGGAGTTGGTGATGGACAGGGAGGTCTGGCGTGCTGCAGTCCATGGGGTCACAAAGAGTCAGACATGACTGAGCAACTGAACTGAACTGAACTGAAATGTATTTAAATTGATCTACCAATAATCATTGAAAAATAAAACAATAGGTAAATTTGATTTGATTTTTAAGGCACAACTGTGTATTTTTAAAATTTGTACATGCTGTAGTTTGAAGAAAACACAATACTTAATATTTTTAAAGCATAATTTCAAGTAATTTTTTGAAAAGTTGTATAAAAGTCAGAGGTTTCATAAGTATAAATAAAGGTGTTTGACTCCAAACAGTCACAGTATCATATACAATCTTACACTATGCCTGTACTTCTACTTTAATTAATGTAATACAGGTTTTTGTTTAGAAAACCGCAGCTTTTAGAACAGCAAATATTACCGACGCAACCCATCTGTGTGTTCTGAACCGCACGGCTTTGCTTTGTGAATCGGTGAGGGGGATCCTTTTGGAATGGTTTGATGTTGTTTGGCAACCCTCTTAGATGTGACAGTTGTCTCTTTCCTCTTGTGGCATTGCTCTGCTGAAAAAAGACAAGGAGCCAACCAAAACAACACTGTAGCCCTTTGAAAGGAAGCTGGAAAGGCAAAGAGCTTGTGTTCTGAGCTGCACACACACACACACACACGCGCGCGCACACACACACACACACATACACACTGCTTTATTCTTCAGTTGTCATGATTGTTTTTTCTTCACTGTATAGCACCACACATTTCTGCCGCCAAACACGATTTATATTGCCAAGACAGATACTCTAAAGTGAAGCTGAACATGGCAAGCATTGAAAGAGTTCTGGGTTTGCAAATGATTACCTGTCATAATATGTTTCTCAATTTCTTTTTTCCCTCCAAATTATCATGAAAAACACAAGGTTAGAAAGGAAATTGTGCTTCTTAGTCTTAGAAATTGCAATTTTAACCAGGAAGCTAGAAGGAAGGTGATGAATTTCACAGTGCAAGAACTGAGTTATGAGGAAATCCCAAGTTGAACGTTCAAAATCATATTATCAAGGACAGGGTGTTGTTGTTTAGTCGCTAAGTTGTGTCTGACTCTTTGTGACACCGAGGACTGTAGCCCAACAGGCTCCTCTGTTCTTGGGATTCTCCAGGCAAGAATACCAGGGTGGATTGCCATTTCCCTCTCCAGGGGATTTCCCGAAGCAGGGATCTAACCAGCATTGCCTGCATTATCCGGCTAGTTCTTAAACTGTGCTTCTTAGTCTAAGAACTTACCGTTCTAACCAGGAAGCTAGGAAAGAGCTGATGGATTTTGCACTGCAAGAACTGAATCATAATGGAATCCCAAATTCAACGTTCAAAATCTTTTATCAAGGACAAGCCTTGTATTCAAATATCTAATCCTGTTGAATTTTTCAAAAAGATTACTCAGTGACTGAAAATCATTCAAATACTGCTTCCCCCTAAACAACCTTACAAAATTCCTTTTAGTAGGTGAAGTAACTGGTGACATTGGCTTGTTGTCAGCAATATAATGGACATGCATGTATTGGGTATCTTGATAAAGTCGTGTCTCTTCAGAATCCTGGCAGATTCATAATGCTTGAAACAACTCACAGTGGCCTACAGGCATCATCCCTTCTTCAGAGTGAGTCTTTAATAGCAATCCGTACCCGGGAAAATCTCATGTTATTTGTGTGCAGGATCTGGGAATGATTTTACACCTTATAAGATCCTCAGAGGTCGTTGCACAGGGCTTCCCAAGTGGCCCAGTGGTAAAGCACCCTCCTGCCAATAGAGCAGACTTCAGAGACCCGGGCTGGATCCCTGGGTCGGGTAGATCCCCTGGAGAAGGAAATGGCAACCCACTCCAGTATTCTTGCCTGGGGAACCCCATGGACAGAGGAGCCTTGTGGGCTACAGTTCATGGGGGTCACAAACAGACACAACCGAGCACCTGAGCATGCATGCACGAGGCAGGTAATTCATTGCTTCTCACTTGGCTTAATTGGCCTGATCTTCTCTAAGCATGCATCAGCAGCTGAGGTGGAAAAACAGCTGAGGATGCAAATACTGGTTTAAGGCCAGCAGAGCACCCTGACTGACATCAGGTGATGTGAATGGTGTGCGGAAGCCCTGTCTCTGTGGTTCCACTATAGGGAGCTGTTACCCTGCAATAGGCATTCCCGTCTCTCATCATATTGTCAGCTGGGCCTGTATCAGCCATTGACTCTGGGTCACTTCACTTCTTAGTGGATTTATGATTCTATGTGGTCACCACAGGCTTCTTATGATTGATTTACACTTTTGTAGATACGTTGTTGTTCAAAAGTATCTATTTATACTCAACTTTATTCCATAAAGGACTTAACAAAGTGATGAACTAAATAGTTAAGACATATTCACATGAAGGCCAAGGACGTGCCACTGATGATGCTGAAGCCATTATGGGTTTAATTACGGTTGCTGCCCCCACCCTCCCAAAAAAGTGACAGGAAAAAAAATACATACTTTTTTTTTTAGGATGGTATCAAATTGTTTAAATCCTGTAACCTAATTTTTAGAAGGTGATGGCACATCTCTGTTCCAAGGAAAGACTAAAAGCATCGTTTTCTCTTCTCACATTCTTAGCCTTCACTTTCCTTTTGCCTGAGTCACTTTTTAGTCACCTCCAAATTTCTAAAAATTCTCAGCTTTTGCTTTCAGTGTCTTCATTATCTGCTTATCTAAATGTGCAATTACAGTTTTTTCATATTGGATCACTTGATGTTGTCCAGCAGATCATGATGTTCTGTCCTTTTTTTTTCCTCTGTGAGCTCAAGTACTGATAGTTCTGACTGCTGTGTCTTTTAGTCACTGCCTTTTTTTCTGTATATTCCAAGTTGTTAATCCCATCAGAAAGGCTATGGATTTTCGTTAGAGTTGGACTGTGAAGAAAGCTGAGCACTGAAGAATTGATGCTTTTGAACTGTGGTGTTGGAGAAGACTCTTGAGAGTCCCTTGGACTGCAAGGAGATCCAGTCCATCCTAAAGGAGATCAGTCCTGAGTGTTCATTGGAAGGACTGATGCTGAGGCTGAAACTCCAATACTTTGGCCACCTCATGTGAAGAGTTGACTTATTGGAAAAGATCCTGATGCTGGGAAAGACTGAAGGCAGGAGGAGAAGGGGACGACAGAGGATGAGATGGCTGGATGGCATCACTGACTCGATGCACATGAGTTTGCGTGAACTCCGGGAGTTGGTGACGGACAGGGAGGCCTGGTGTGCTGCGATTCATGGGGTCGCAAAGAGTCGGACAAGACTGAGCGACTGAACTGAACTTAACTGAATCCCACTGAACTTAACTGAATCCCACTGAACTTAACTGAATTCCATCAGTGTGATCTCATGATATATTTTTCTTCTCTATATTTTTCATTTGGGATTTTTAACGTTCATTTCCCTCCTCCTCAAGGTCATATTTTCCTCTGCTTCCTTGAGCATCTCGAGCATGTTTGTAATAGTACCTAAACAGTCTTGTCTGTTAATTTCATCATGTTTTTTCATTTCTGGGTATTTATTTTTCTCCTGTTTATGATTTTTTTTGGCTTTTTTGCACACCTGAAAATTTTTAAATTAGATTCCAGACATTCTAATTTTTTAGTGTTCTATGTTTTATGCTGGGTTTTGTAGTATTTTCTTAAAGAATGCAGAAACTCAGATAGACAAGCAGTTAAGTTACTTGGGATTAAAGTGATCTTTTTGAGTTTTTTTTTAAAGCCCTTCTGGTAGGGTCTAGAGTAGTTGTAATTCTAGGATTAAAGCCTCAACTATGATAGCAATAGTCTTCTAAGGGCTCAACCAGATTTCCCATGCGTTATGAGGTCTCTCCACTCTGTCTGGTGGGAATGCAAACTATCCCAACTCTGAGTTTTGGGAATTGTGAAGTCCACATGTGTACGTGTAAACAGAGGTTCAAATAACCTCTGCATGTCACAAGATCTCTCTCTGCAGCCCACTTCTCTCCAGCATTCTGCCCTGCAAACTCTTAACTTCCCTAAACTTTGATTTCTGTCTCTCCAATTTATTAAGACTTATAGGCTTCATTTACTATTATCTCCCGGGTAATGTAGTCCCAAATCCTACAGGTAACAAGGTGGGTCAAATCTGTCTTTGTATCCCTTCTTATTGGGATCAAAGCCATGCACTGTTTATGACCCTGTGTCAGGAAAAATCTGTTTCTTTCTCTGGCTTTCCAGTTGCTTAGTTCAGTTTCCATATCAGTTAACCCTTCAAGCGGGGAGCTGAGTGTCAGGTTAGTTAAACAGTTCACCTGCTCTTCGTAATCTCCAGAACTATTCCATGAGATAGAGACTAATACCATCTTTATTTTATAAGTAAGGACACTGACTCTGAGAATGTTAGCTTCTTTCCCAAGATCACTGATCTGATAAATGGCAAGTCAAGATTCCAGCTTAGTATTATTTGATTCAAAGCCTGTGCAACACAAATTATATTATTATGATATCTCAGGGTGATGTCCAAATTGATATAAATAGATTCATTTATTTTAAAAGATGAAACTCACTTGAAACTGAAGGCTTATAAAAATTATTGTCTTCTTTTTTTTTGTATTTCCATACAAATCTTGAAATTATTTGTTCTAGTTCTGTGAAAAATACCACTGGTAGCTTGATAGGGATTGCATTGAATCTATAGATTGCTTTGGGTAGTATACTCATTTTCACTATATTGATTCTTCCGATCCATGAACACGGTATATTTCTCCATCTATTAGTGTCCTCTTTGATTTCTTTCATCAGTGTTTTATAGTTTTCCATATATAGGTCTTTAGTTTCTTTAGGTAGATATATTCCTAAGTATTTTATTCTTTTCGTTGCAATGGTGAATGGAATTGTTTCCTTAATTTCTTTTTCTACTTTCTCATTATTAGTGTATAGGAATGCAAGGGATTTCTGTGTGTTGATTTTATATCCTGCAACTTTACTATATTC
>SJYT01001764.1:8630-56357 GCA_006410635.1 Cephalophus harveyi
ACTTGACTTCACATTCCAAGATGTCTGGCTCTAGATTAGTGATCACATCATCATGATTATCTGGGTCGTGAAGATCTTTTTTGTGCAGTTCTTCTGTGTATTCTTGCCACCTCTTCTTAATATCTTCTGCTTCTGTTAGGTCCATACCATTTCTGTCCTTTATCGAGCCCATCCTTGCATGAAATGTTCCCTTGGTATCTCTAATTTTCTTGAAGAGATCTCTAGTCTTTCCCATTCTGTTGTTTTCCTCTATTTCTTTGCATTGATCACTGAAGAAGGCTTTCTTATCTCTTCTTGCTATTCTTTGGAACTCTGCATTCAGGTGCTTATATCTTTCCTTTTCTCCTTTGCTTTTCACCTCTCTTCTTTTCACAGCTATTTGTAAGGCCTCCCCAGACAGCCATTTTGCTTTTTTGCATTTCTTTTCCATGGAGATGGTCTTGATCCCTGTCTCCCGTACAGTGTCACGAACCTCATTCCATAGTTCATCAGGCACTCTATCTATCAGATCTAGGCCCTTAAATCTATTCCTCACTTCCACTGTATAATCATAAGGAATTTGATTTAGGTCATACCTGAATGGTCTAGCAGTTTTCCCTACTTTCTTCAATTTGAGTCTGAATTTGGTAATAAGGAGTTCATGATCTGAGCCACGGTCAGCTCCTGGTCTTGTTTTTGTTGACTGTATAGAGCTTCTCCATCTTTGGCTGCATAGAATATAATCAGTCTGATTTCAGTGTTGACCATCTGGTGATGTCCATGTGTAGAGTCTTCTCTTGTGTTGTTGCGAAGAGGGTGTTTGCTATGACCAGTGCATTTTCTTGGCAAAATTCTATTAGTCTCTTAGGGGCTGAATAATGAGGGGATGAGCTGAGAGAGGGTATGGAGGAGGAAGACAATACAGAGGCTTTGATCTTCACTCTAAGACAAAATCTGTTGGCGGGTTTGAGTAGACAAGTAACTGGAACTTTGACTTTTGTTTTTAAAGAATCATTCTTGTTGCTTTGTCGAGAATGAACTTTGAAAGCATGAATAAGAAGCAGTGAAGAGGCTATGGCAGTACTTCAGGTGAGAGAGAGTGGTGAGGCTTAGGTAAGGGTGGCAACAATGGAAAGGGTGGCATTAGTTTAAAGGAGACAGACTGATTGGGAATCACTGAGGCAGTTAATAGAGACGGTGGGGTCCCGTGAGCAGATTTTCCTTATTTGGGGATCACAAGGATTTCCAGACATCCTCTCTTGATTGAGTGATTTAGCTGCTTAAAAATCTCTTGATGGCTTTCTGTTGCCTCCTGCATAATGTTCAGAGCTATTTAGGAATCACAGTATGTCTTCCCTGATCTCATCTGGCCCTTTTATCACTCATCTTTCTGTCCTCTTTCTTGCATCATGGTACATTTTAAAGAATTCGGTTATTTCCAATTTACTCATTATCCCCTCTATACTATTTGTCACTCTGGGGGTACGGATCATGTCTTATTTATTTTAGTGTACTTATTTCCTAGCACTGTGCTCCATATGACAGGTTGTCAATAAGATTCATCACTAATTTCTTTCTTTTATTCCTGAACCTTTCATCTTTTCAGGAAATGACTCTCAATTTCTCCTTAAGTAAACTTTTGTTACTGCTTTCACTGCAAATTCAGACTTTGCCTACTAGAGGTCAGATTAGACAGGACACCAAATTGCACACTCTATTAGCATCTCAATGTGTCTTCCAATTCCATTACTCTCACGTGCCAGTACACCAGAAAATAGCCACTGTATTTGCATAAAGAGGAAAAAAAATAAACAATGTTTATAAAAACCTACAATCTGAAGGATTTGTCTCACTGCATTTTATAGTTAATCTGATTTTTGCTGAGATTCAGTTTTCTGGAACCCAGTCATTGAAGCACTAAGTATGGGCTCAGATGCTGACTTTACCATTTTCTTGGGCAAGTTTCTTAAATCCTCTGTGACTAAGTTTCCTCATCTATGAAATAAGGATAGTGCAGTTACCTACTCATAATATTGTCATGGAGTGTAAATTTGAGTTAAAATATGTTAAGTGGTAAGAATTGTGCCTTACACATAATAAATACTGTTTAAATATTTGTTGTTACTTTCATTCATCTGACGTGAATTTAAAATATAGTGAAAAAGGGAACTAAGCACAAAAACCATTCTTTTTTGTTTGTTTGACTAAAGATAATAATTTTATTAATTATCCATACTGATCAAATTATTTATAGCCTATCATTTATTTTTATAACACTGTCATAAAATAACTATTATGTGTATATTTTTGTATATATTCAAAACCATATGTATATACATATATCCTTTAAAGATGAATGCCTGCTTTTCTATTCTATTAGCTATCAGAAAATAATAAGTACATAACAATAACATTCCATCTTAGAAAATCCTTTCTCTTGTTACACAAGGAAGTAGATCTCTGAATTGACATTTCTTTTTTTCCACTGAACACATGCTATTGATTCAAATTAGTATTGAGTTAATAAAGTCTTCATTTATTAAATGAAGAGAACTAAGATCATTTGAATGAACTGATTTGAATTTGACCAAATTTTGAAAATTAATTCTCATAACATTTTGCTATTAGTTTAAAATTAGATTGTGAGTACATTTTTTATTCGTATGATGTAAGGATTGTACTCTGGCGTGCACAGAAAATTTTTGTTTTCTTTCTTTCCTTGGAAAGATAACGTTAGTGGCTATAGTCAGAAATTGGACTTCACTTGATCTGGGGTTTTTCTGTGGAATGGCAATTAAATATCTGAGAAAATAAATCTGTAGTAGTCTTTGAACTCTTAAGACTACTAGTCTCCCACAGTACTCCTCAAAAATCCATATTAAGAGGTAAGAGTAGATGCTGCTTGGCTGTGATCCTCAGTCTAAGATTTCTTATTTCAGTAGCACCTGGTATTGAAATGGAGAATGAGGTATGAAAAGCTGTAAGATTAATACAGGGCATTTTCTTGATTTTGAGTTTTACCAGTCAGCTAAAAGGGGATAAAGAATTTAAGTAAATTAACTATTAAAAATTTTAGATCTTTGATCTTATATCTTAAAGTCTTAAATCCTTAATTAAAAGAATTTGTAAATTGATACAAAAATTTTAGATACCTGTTCATCATATATTGCTTGCCTACTCAACGTTCATTCATTTCCTCTCTCATTGACTATACCTCTGACTTTTCTTTGAGGAATTTATCCATCCCCCCAACCTATTCACAAAGCTTGCTGGGATTATACTAGCCAAAGCTGTATTCCATCTACCTGCCCATAGAGATTGCTTTAAGGATGAGCGTATGACCCAGTTTGGGCTAGCAGGAGAGAATACACCCAAGAACTTGTGTGGAAATAACCAAAAAGACACGGTAACTATCTAGTCTCTACATAATGTTAATAATATAAAAGACAGAGACAGAGGTATTTGTTGGTACCATTTGAGCCATTGAATATATCCTGACCTGAAGTCATTATTTAAATCAGTAAAGTGTTTTCTTATTTCTGTCCCAGAATGGATCTAACTGATACAAAAAGAGACTAGAAAGTTAGTTCCCACTTTGAATGAGTGACTGTCTGGGCTCATACTCCCACACGTATTCAATAATCGCCTCTAAGCAATTATTCAATCTCTGTTTTTCTTAAGAATATGCCTATGAAACATTTTCAAAACCTTTCAATTATTTAGAGAAGGGTCAGATGTGGCTTTTTTGAATCAACTAATTTTGCTAGAAGATTTCTTAGTAGAAGCAATGCACAGTGACAATATGATGGAAGAAGAAGGACTTGTTTTATACCTTTAAAGCATTTGATGTTAGATTAAGAAAACAGTAGTTGTCCTTACCAAAGCAGAAGTAGGCCAACAGAAATGGAGCAGTGTCTAAAGTGCCTCAAGGCATCTGTTTTTGCTTTCCCACTGTTGTTACAAGATGCTTTTTATCCTTCCTGTTCTCTTCTACTCTTTTGACATTGAACCATTCCATTGCTGGACATCATTGTAGTGATCATGATGTCACAGAATTTCTTCCTGATATTTTTAATATTAAGATTCCAAAACGTGAGCTTTGATTCAGAGCTATATCAGAAGTTTTAAATAAGAAAAGTATACAGTGAACCTTCTGAATATTTAGTTTGGGCTTTTCTAGGCTGCACAACACAGAAGATGGCCATATGCCATGAGAGAGCTAGAACCCTGCAGAGAAGTTCTGATTGCATCAACGTTTAGAATTGGTTTGAACACTGGTTAGATCACTAAGAGTCTGCTACTTAGACTCACTCATTCATCCATTCCATGGCATGTATTTAATGCTATATTTCAGGCATTTTGTATTAGGTTGGTACAAAAGTCATGGCGTTTTTGCATTGTTGGGCTTTGCCATTTGATATTGGAATACACTCAAGTAAATGTTGTTATGTTATACATCCTTTTAATGCACACTTCTTGTTTTATGTTTTTTGCTAAAGACTTATTACTTGCTGTTTATTTTATATTTTAGACTATAGAAATGATGTTAGACAAAAAGCCAATTTGGGTGATTTTTTTATTCGAGTTCAAAATGGGTTTTAAAGAAGCAGAGACAACTCACAAGATCAACGATGCATTTGGCCCAGGAACTGCTAATGAACATACAATGCAGTGTGGTTCAGGAAGTTTTGCAAAGGAGACCAGAGCCTTGACGATGAGGAAAGTAGCGGCCAACATTCAGAAGTCCACAGTGACCAACTGAGAGCAATCACCAAAGCTGATCCTCTTAAAACTATGTGATAAGTTGCCGAAGAACTGAATGTCAGTCCTTCTATGGTCGTTCGACATTTGAAGCAAAATGGAAAGTTGAAAAAGCTCCACAAGTGGGTGCCCCTGAGCTGACCAAAAATCAAAAAATCATTGTTTTGAAGTGTCATCTTCTCTTATTCTGAGCAGCGGCAAACCGTTTCTCATTCAGGTTCTGATGTGCAAGGGAAAGTCGATTTTATATGACAATGAGCAATGACCGTCTCAGTGGTTGGACCAAGAAGAAGCTCTAAAGCACTTCCCAAAGCCAGACTTGCACCAGAGAAAGTCACAGCCACTGTTTGGTGGTCTGCCAGTCTGATCCACTGTAGTTTTCTGAACCCCTGTGAAACCATTACATCTGAGAAGTATGCTTAGCAAATCGGTGAGATGCAGTGAAAACTGCAGCAGCTGCAGTCAACATTTTTGGTCAACAGAAAGGGCCCAAGTCTTCTCCATGACAGTGGAAAACTGCACATTGCACAACCAATGAATGCTTCTAAAGCTGACAAATTTGGCTGTGAATTTTTGCCTCATCTGCCATATTCACCCAAATTCTCACTACCACTTCTTCAAGCTTCTCAACAACTTTTTACAGGGAAGATGCTTCCACAACCAGCAGAAGGCAGAAAATGCTTTCCAAGAGTTCATGGAATCCTATAACGTAGATTTTTATGCTACAGGAATAAACAAACATTTCCTGTTGGCAAAAATGTGTTGATTGTAATGGTTCAGATTTTGATTAATAAGTATGTGTTTGAACCTAGTTATAATGATTTAAAATTCACAGTTCGAAACTGCAGTTACTTCTGTATCAACCTGATAGCGTGTAACCGAGATCTGACTGCTTATTGCTCAGAAGCCATTAAAGAGGCCAGGCTGGTGGAAAGGAACGTTTGCTTTATTTTGGATGTGGGTGACTGGGGCCGAGGGTACACCTGTCCAAAGGCCACCTCCCCCACTGAGAGTCAGTGGGCAATAGCCTTTATAGTCTGAGGGAGGGTGGCTACATGCAGAGACAGCACAGTCAGCTCTGACAGTCATCTTGAAATTGGTCCTCATTGGTCTGACCAACATCATCTTGGCTGTTTAAATCTTTAGGTCCAGAGGTGGTTGTTTCCATTTCTTGAGCCCAGTCCTCAGAATTGTGGCTGCTATTATCATGGCTGCAGTCTGATCATCATGTAGTTAGCTTCTTCCACCTAGTAGGGTTTCGGTGTCTACCAGACAGCTCACAGAATATGGTTCAGAATATTACCGATAGACCTTGAGAAGGAACTGAAGGTCTTTGGCTCTGCTTAACGACTAACCTATTATTACTTGGTTTCCTTTAGCTGTTTTCCTTTGTTTCTGCATGTTCTCACCTCCTCTGATAAAAACTTACTCTTTGGCTACATTTTTTCCACAGACGAAAGGCAGGCTGAAATTGTTGGCAAGGATGTAGAGAGAAGAGGACACTTGTACACTGTTGGTGGGATTGTAAATTGTTTCAGCCACTTGCAAAGTGTATGGAAGTTCCTCCGAAAACTAAAGATAGAGCTACCATATAAACTAGCAACCCCACTCCTGGGTATATGTCTGGAAAAAACACTGTTTCAAAAAGATATATGCATCCCAGTGTTCATAGGAACATTATTTACAATTGCCAAGATATGGAAGCAAACTAATTGTCCTTCAACTATTGAATGGATAAAGAAACTGTGGTATATACACATACACACACACTCACAGTGGAATACTAGTCAGCCATAAAAATGAAAAAAAATTGCCATTTGCAACATGTTTGGACTTGGAGAATATTATGCTAAGTGAAATGTCAGAGAAAGACAAATGCTATATGATATCACTTATATGAGGAATATAAAAAGTACAGTGAACTAACGAATATAGCAAAAAAAACAGACTCACACATTCAGGAAACAAAGTAGTGGTTACCTGTGGGAAGGGGGTGGAAGGAGCAACATAGGGCTGGAGGAATGGGAGGTAACTGCTATTGGGCATAGGATAGGCTCAAGGATGTGTTGTCCAACACGGGAAGTATAGCTAGTATTTTATATTAACTGTAAATAAATGGGAAGAAACCTTTAAAACTGTATAAAAATATTTTTAAGTAAAACATTTTTTAAGTATTCTGCTATGGAGGTGGTATAATCAGATAATGTAGAAATAGAACTCCAGCTACAGCAGGGAGGAAAGGAGGTTGAAACAGATGCTCTTATTCTTCTTTAAACTAAACTAAGTATATTTGTCTTGAAAACCAAATTTGACCTAGGAATAATCCTAAGGATTTTATTGTAGTGGAATTTGGGTTTCATCAGTGTTGCCATTGCTCTTGTTCCCCTCACATGTTAAATTTAGAAAGTGAGGGAGCCCATATGTTTTAGAATTTTTATTTTATATATTTCATCAATCCTGAAAGATTTTTATAAGTTGTCATAATGCTAATGAAAAGAAATGAATATTCCAAATTAGTATGATATAGCAAGTAAATAAAGAAAGAAGTTATACTGAACACTTTATTTTTTATTTATTGTAAAGAGCCTCTGATAATGTAGCTGTAAGGATGTCTTTCAGAATTACTGGAGAAGTTCATATCCAAATGTTACATATACATACCTCTGACCTCTACATAAAAGTGTAAAATATTGATAGATTATTATATTGATGAGAGTTGTAATTTTTAAATATCATATTTTAATATGCTAGGAATACTTGGAAAAAAGTGGTAGTAATTGTATTAATTCTGTTACTCAGAAGTAGTAGGGTTGTTTAAGTTTTGTATTCCTGGAATTGATCTAATCATTTAGATTGTGACAGTGATTAAATTGTAATCATAGCAATGATTAAAATGTTGATTGTTCTTATGTGTTTAATTTAAAATTTTATTTTCTTCGATTTTCCATTTAGTATGAAGAATATTATATTATGTATTTTAGGGTACTTTAATGCATTCATTTATAATGCAGTTTCTTAGCAGGGTGGAATTAAATTAAATAATAACTTAATGCTGTTTAGATGGACTGTACTCAGGTATGGTTGATTGATTACAGTCAGGGGAAAACACCACACCAGAGTTGCATTTGAGTCATAAAAGAATCCTTTACCTTTGTTCACAAAGTCAAATCCTCTTCTTATAATTTGATAAAAGCATTTCAAAGCGGATTTACTGAAGGCTTAAAATGTAGCTTTGGTCAATAAAAAGGTTAGTATTAAATGTGAAAAACATGATAATATGTATGAAGAATGTGCCTTTCATCCCCAGAAAAATGGAAGTGTTTATCGCTTTCTAAAATTAAGAAAGGCAAGACTGGTTCCCTACTGTTTCTTTTTAAAGATACCATAATTATTTAGTCAAATTCAGGGGAAAAAAATATTTTTGAACTTTTCTTTTACAAAATTGTACTTCATGTGGGTTTGGGGGTATGCATTAACCATACGTTCTGAATTAAGTATATCTTGATTTCTTAACAGCTTTACTTTCTCATAGAAGAGTGGCATTAATTCGACTGAAGCCTAGTGGTCCATATTATTCTAATTTGACTGCCCACACGCATAAGAGGAGGAAAATAGAGCTCTGGGGCCATTCAGAGTACCTAGGAGAGCTCAGATGTGTGCTGCGCTTCTGCGTGGCTAGGCACATATGATGTACAAAGATTGAAAATGTTTTTACAACCAAATCACCACTCTACTTATATAAAATATTTCTTTGTCTTTTAAAGTTTCTACATCCATAAAAAGATTGCTCATCCGAAGCAACTTAGTTTCAATTTCGGTTTCACTGAAACACTCAAAAGTATTACTCTAAATGAGTGGGGTTTGTGCTTTCTGTAAAATGGTACAAGTCTTAAACCGGCTGGAGCTGAACCAGTCAAGCAGATCATGAGCCCTGTTGTATCAGGAATGGATGACATGGCACAAACCTTCGGAGCTTCATGCCGTTCTGGGAAGTTGTGCAGCAAGACTGTCATTCATCTAGAATGTAGGATAGCTTCATTTGGAATGTGCCCTCTGAAGTTCTCCACTACACTGACTTTCAGCCCTTCTTAGAGCTAGATTCTGAGCGCCACCACAGAACCAGGATCCAGTTCATATTTAAAAAAACAGGGAGTTACCAAACATATGAAAACACTGCAACAGCAACAGAAGTGAAAATTGGTGAAACAATAGTACAATCAATAAAAAGAGCACCCATGCCATGAAATAGAAGCTCTTACACAAAGGGGAAGAGTAATAAATTATTCTGATCTTTAGAATATAAACAGTATATATGTATTATAATCTTCAAGTATGTTCATTTGTGGCCTTCCCAGATGCCTCAGTGGTAAAGAATCTGCCTGCCAAGCAGGAGCCTGGTCTATAGAGTCACAGAGAGTTAGACACCACTTTGTAACTAAACGACAATAACAGTGTTCATCTATACAACCTCTAGTAAGCTACTCTGAGGAATAATACCCAAAATGTGAATTCTTAAAGAAAAAAATTGTCTACAGCTTATACTAAAGAAGTAAGAATGAAGTATGCAATAAAGAAGACCTAAAAGGAATGGCAAGAAACAGAATAAAAAGAATGTCTTTTTGTAGGGAAGCATATTAGTTTTAATAATTACTGTGATGGAGGGCTGTACAATATATTCCAGTCTATTGATCTCCCTGTCATTCTTTTCTGCACTTTCAATTATTCACTGCTGAGTCATTTGTCAAAGTTATAAATTCACTTTTTTGGTAATTTTTTTGACTCACTTCAGTTCAGTTGCTCAGTCGTGTCTGACTCTTTGCAACCCCATGAATTGCAGCACGCCAGGCCTCCCTGTCCATCTCCATCTCCTGGAGTTCACTCAGACTCATGTCCATCGAGACAGTGATGCCATCCAGCCATCTCATCCTCTGTCGTCCCCTTCTCCTCCTGCCCCCAATCCTTCCCAGCATCAGAGTCTTTTCCAATGGGTCAACTCTTCGCATGAGGTGGCCAAAGTACTGGAGTTTCAGCTTACTCTCCTCTTTCACTTTCATCAAGAGGCTTTTTAGTTCCTCTTCACTTTCTGCCATAAGGGTGATGTCATCTGCATATCTGAGGTTATTGATATTTCTCTCAGCAATCTTTGATTCCAGCTTGTGTTTCCTCCAGCCCAGCGTTTCTCATGATGTACTCTGCGTATAAGTTCAGTAAGCAGGGTGACAAAATACAGCCTTGACGTACTCCTTTCCCAATTTGGAACCAGTCTGTTTTTCCATGTCCAGCTCTAAATGTTGCTTCTTGGACTGCATACAGATTTCTCAGGAGGCAGGTTAGGTGGCCTGGTATTCCCATCTCTCTCAGAATTTTCCACAGTTTATTGTGATCCACACAGTCAAAGGCTTTGGCATAGTCAATAAAATTTTTTTGACTGGGAATATACAAATTCCTTTTTCTTTTTTTTCAGAAATGGTTGTTTGATTTTGTCAAATAAATTTCCTATATATGTTGAAATACTCCTATGATTTTTCTTTCTTAGTGTGGTGATGGGATAGAGTTCATTAATTGAGTTTTGAATGTTAAACTAGATCTATCTGGGATAAATCCCACTTGGTCATAATGCATACTTCCTTTTATACATTTTTGGATTTGGTTTATTATTATTTTGCTGAGAATTTTTGCATCTATACTCCTGAAAGATATTGGTCTGTATTTTTCTTTTCTTGTAATGTTTTTGCCTGGCTTTTTTACTAGGGTAATATTGACCTCATGTTTAGGAAGCATTCTCTCTGCTTTAACCTTCTGTAAGAGATCACAAAGAATTGGTATAATTTCTTCCTTAAATGTTTGATAAAATTCCCCAGGGTACCCATCAGGACCTTACCCTTTCTGTTTTTAAAGGTTATTAAATATTGATTCATTCTGTAATAGATATAGGCCTAATCAGATTGTCTGTTTCTTCTTATGTGACTTTTGGCAAATTGCACCTTTCAGGGAGCTCCTTCCTATTTTTGTTATTTTTTTCAGGGGTTGTGGATATACAGACACAGGATCAGAGAGAAGATAGATCAGAGAAAATGACAGAGGAATCATTATGTAGAAAGACAGAGAATAGTAAATGTCCACATAACTTAAGAGTATGTTTATTTGGAGGATGCACATAATTTACAAAGAAAAATCTCTCTTTATATATTATGTGTATATATTTTAAAGCATTGCTATTATTAATCCCTTTAAAATTTTTAAAGAATACAGCAGTTTGTTTATAAGCAGTGTGTGGCTAGATAAAGACACGGTCAGAGGAGTGTCTGAATACAGGGTTGGAACTTCAGTTCACGGCCTCTGCTCTAGAGTCAAGTTCATCTCCTCCTTCTGCTCAGAATGTGGCCCTTATACCAGCTGCATAGCATCTCCCAGGATCTTGTTAGAAAGGCAATATCTTGAGTCCCAGTCCAGACCTTCTGAATCTAAATCGGCATTTTTTTTTTTAATTGAGGTATAGTTTTTAAATTTTATAATTGAAATATAGTTGACTTCCATAGTTATATTAGTTTAGGTATACAGCATAGTGATTCAGTTATACATATATATATTCTTTTTTAGATTCTTTTCTATATGCTTTATTATAAGATATTGAATATAGTTACCTGTGCTGTATAGTAGGTCCTTGCTGTTTATCTATTCTATATATAGTAGTGTGTATATTTTAATCCCAAACTCCTAATTTAAACTCCTAATTTATCCTTCCCTTCCTTAGCCCTTTGGTAACCATAAATTTGTTTTCTATGTCCCTGAGTCTAAATCTGTTTGGTAAATACATTCATTTGTACAATTATTTTAGATTCTACATATAAATGATATCATGTGATATTTGTCATTCTCTGGCTTTCTTACTATGATAATCTCTAGGTCCATTGATGTTACTGCAAATGGCATTATTTCATTCTTTTTTGTAATTGAGTAATATTCCATTGTGTATGTAAAGCACAGATTCTTTATCTATTTATCTGTCTATGGATACCTAGGTTGCTTCCATGTCTTGGCTATTGTAAACAGTGCTGCTATGAATATTGGGGTGCATGTATATTTTGAATTATGGTTTTCTCTGGATACCTGCCCAGGCGTGGGATTGGAGGATCATATGGTAGCTCTATTTTTAGTTTTTTAAGGAACCTCCATATAGATCTCCATATGGCTGCACCAATTTACATTCCCACCAACAGAGTAGGAAGGTGGATTATGCAAATCTTAAATGAATTTAGACAAAACTGATATTTTTACTGTATATAACATCTCCATCTAGGAGCTTGATGTATTTCCCCATTATTTGTCAAGTTTTCCTTTATTTTCCTCAGTAGAGATTTGAAAATTACTTTTTATGTTGAAGAAAAATACTCTTAGAGAAAGAGATGGAGTGATGTGATTACCGCTGTTACTTTCATTTTCTAATGCCTGTAACTCTCATCTGGTAATCATTTTCTAAAAGCAAAAGTCAAATTAGCCATGTTCTTAGAGGGATCAGAAAGCTCAGTTTTTACTTATGATTCTGAGTAGTTTTTGTACAATGCATCGAGCTGTCTGAAACTTCCATTCAATTCAGTTCAGTTCAGTCACTCAATCTTGTCTGATTCTTTGCAACCCCATGGACTGCAGCACACAGAGCCTCCCTGTCCATCACCAACTCCCAGAGTTTACTCAAACTCATGTCCATTAGTCGGTGATGCCATCCAACCATCTCATCCTCTGTCGTCCCCTTCTCCTTCTGCCTTCAATCTTTCTCAGCATAAGGATCTTTTCCAAGGAGTCAGTTCTTCACATGAGGTGGCCAAAGTACTGGAATTTCAGCTTCAGCATCAGTCCTTCCAATGCATATTCAGGACTGATATCCTTTAGGATGGACTGGTTGGATCTCCTTGTTGTCCAAGGGACTCTCAAGAGTCTTCTCCAGCACCACAATTCAAAAATATCAATTCTTAGGTGCTCAGCTTTCTTTATAGTCCAACTCTCACATCCATACATGACTACTGGATAAACCATAGCTCTGACTAGATGGACCTTTGGTGGCAATGTAATGTCTCTGCTTTTGAATATGTTGTCTAGGTTGGTTATAACTTTTCTTCCAAGGAGCAAGCATCTTTTAATCTCATGGCTGCAGTCACCATCTGCAGTGATTTTAGAGCCCCCCTCCAAAATGGAGAGGGCAGTGGCACCCCACTCCAGTACTCTTCCCTGGAAAATCCCATGGACGGAGGAGCCTGGAAGGCTGCAGTCCATGGGGTCACTGAGGGGTCGGGCACGACTGAGCGACTTCACTTTCACTTTTCACTTTCATGCATTGGAGAAGGAAATGGCAACCCACTCCAGTGTTCTTGCCTGGAGAATCCCAGGGACGAGGGAGCCTGGTAGGCTGCTGTCTCTGGGGTCACACAGAGTTGGACATGACTGAAGTGACTTAGCAGCAGCAGCAGCAGCCCCCCAAAATAAAGTTTGTCACTGTTTCCACTATTTCCCCATCTATTTGTCATGAAGTGATGGGGCTAGATGCCAAGATCTTAGTTTTCTGAATGTTGAGTTTTAAGCCAACTTTTCCACTCTCCTCTTTCACTTTCATCAAGAGGCTCTTTAGTTCTTCCTTTTTGTCATAAGGGTGGTGTCATCTGCATACCTGACATTATCGATATTTTTGCTGGCAATCTTGATTCCAGCTTGTGCCTCATCCAGCCCAGCATTTCTCATGATATACTCTGTATATAAGTTAAATAAGCAGGGTGACAATGTACAGACAATATACTTCCATTCATCAACGTGCAAAATCAACACAGAAGTGAATGTGGTGTGATATATACTTTGGGTCTTACATGTTACCCCTAATAAAGTACCATTTTCTAGTAACTTTTCTTTGTAGTTTGGGCATTGAAAGAGTTGATCTGAGTTTGTCAACCATAATAATCCTTTTATTTCTTTGGCATTCAGATTCTACAGAAATATTTCAAATGTCTCAAAACACCTAGTGCATATTATCATGAAAGGGACATTAACTATTTAACAAAGGAAAAATATTGTATGCACCTGCTGATAGTTTTAATTAAATGTGTGCTGTGCACTGATATTTTAATTTTCAAAGTATTTTCATTTTATAGTAGACACCAAAAAATCATTTCCACAATAAATATTTTCCATAAAAAAAGTGAAAGCAATGAGTTGATAGAAACTTTTAAAAAATTCTAATATTATAACTTCCATAGCCCTGATGTAATCTGGTTCCTATATTTAGTGTTTTAGCATTAAACGGATCATCATTTTATCTTTTATCTATAGTAATTTATCTGTAATAATGTAGGATGCTCTAAAAATAATAGTCTTCAGCTGTCAATAACAGTTTTTATCTCACATTATCTCTTATAGTAGCAACCAGAAATAAAAGAAACAATCCAAAAAACAAAGCCCAAGGATAAAAGAGAAAAATACTTTAAACCCGTATGTAAGTATGAACTCTCATCCATAAACATGAGAGTGCACGAAAACTGTTATAAATCAATGTGTTAAAATATTTACCCAAAGAACATTTTAAATAATATTGATTTCTACTAGTTTTCTTTAGGCAAAGTGACCTACTTCAGTTGGGGATTTGCCTAGCGGCCTGTGGGGAAGCATGCACTTTTAAAAGGAAATGGGGGAAGCAGGCTCTGACTCTTAGACTGCCAGCTAGGAAATCTGTCCTCTGGATAACGGGTGATAAATGTCCTCACGCTGTCAAATAGTGCCTCTTCCTCACCAGTCTCCAACACTTTAGCTTTTCCCTGATAGTATCATGAATATCCTTACTATCAAGGTCTTTATCAGGCTTTAATTCTTCTTTCCCTAGCACTGGTCACACCTTTCCTGGGTTTAGGACCTAAAAAGCTTAGAGACTGTAAAGTTTTAGGACTGACACTACTGAAGTGACGCAGCAGCAGCAGATTGGTCCTTTATCAGGAAAGGTTTATGGAATCCTTTTAGAAAATAGTGATTAGGTGTAATATTTTTCCATATGAAAGTAAAGATAGTCTGTTTCTCTGTACAATTGCCTTCTCACTGAATTGTTTAGTTAATGTGTCCATGTTGAAGACACCATCACAAAAGGCGTGTGGAAGGAAGGAAGTTGTTGTGGTAACACTTATGCATTAATTATGTAATATCTCCTTTATGAAAATCATGGGAAGAAGTTTACTGTTTTTTAAAATCAAGAACAATTATACCTTCCCTGAAAATTGTCCTAAAAGATTCATTCTTGGATAACTTTGATTATCAATCCCCCTTTATGTTGACTGCTAAGAAGCTTAGAACTATGATTATGAGGAACCTGTAACCAGTATATGGGATTTTGTATGCATAACTGCTTGTGTTAACTTCATTTCTCCAATGTCTGTACTTAAAATAAATTTATTTCTCAACTTTTTAATTACTGTTAGCACTACATTAAACCTTTTTTGGAACAATATGACATAGGAATTAATATATTAAATTCCCACTTCCAGACTTATGCCTGGAATTTGGAAATCAACCAGTTAGATGATTGTGACTGTCTGTACCTGGTATGTACCAATCCTCTTTTCCTCTCACTCCCCAACCAGTCATATGAAGGAAAAAGTCATACAGTAGAAACATTGTGCTATGAAAACTCCATTTTTTACATTTTTACTGGAGTATAGTTGGTTTATAATGTAGTTTTAGTTCCCGCCGTACAGCAAAGTAAGTCACCTATATTGATGAATATGTCCACACTTTTTTATGGTCTTCTTACATATAGATCAGTGCAGAGTACTGAGTTCCCTGTACTATACAGTATGGTCTTCTGAGTTATCTATTTTATATAGTGTAGTGTGTATGTGTTCATCCGTCTCCCAATTTATCCCTCCCCCACCCTTCCCCTTGGTAACCATAAGTTTGTTTTCTTTAAACATGTGGCTCTATCCCAGAGTCCTAAGCTTGTGACTCAGTGTGTCCAGAGAGTTCTGTCTCAGAGATAACATTTGCCAAATTAATAAATAATTTTTTTAAAAATCAGTAATTATGTATAAAGTTCTTTGAAAATGCAAAGCTATACAAATGGACTTGGCATGTTTTATTATTTAAAGGTAAAAGAGAATGGAAAGTGACCTAGATGACATTTTGTAGTTGGAAAGTAGTATACTCATTTCACTTCACTACTAACAGGGCAATTCAAATGGAGCACTCTTTTGTTATGTGTGTGTGTGTGCTGATGTGTTCTGATATATGAAATGTCTGAGTGTGTAGTATGTTTATTATCATGGTCTAACTTAAAATGATCACCACTTATCTGATAAAAGCACAAACATTTTAGAAGATTACATTTTGGAGAGCAGTATTTGTGGGCTTTTCTTTCAAATAGCACAGTCAGCATTCTGATTTCCTCTCAGACCCTTCAGTATATTTGTAGACTGGTGGTCTCCATATTGATCCCTCTTGTTTCCATGACTAAAATTGATTCCTCCCGCCTGACACTGAGACCTTTGCCTGTCATCAAGCTTACTTTTTCTCTTACGCCAAAATGACATTTGATTGGATTATTCAACAGAAGAAGCCTTCTGTCATTGAGCACAATCAATATCCTTGTGTTCACTGATTTTATAGACCTTTCAGTGACTACTTTCATAAATGAAAGCTGGAATGGTTCAGGTTGTGGTTAGATTATACCAAAACTTGAAGGTTTTTTTTTTAACAGTTGTGAAAAGCTCTTTTATCAACCTAAATATTCAAGTCTATTTCTAAAAATGTTATGTACTTATATGCAAATATATCAGTCAACAGATATTTTCAAGCATTCAAGATTTGCAAAAGTACATATATACATGGTTCATATTCTATATATAGACATATATATATATATATAGAATAACAGTAACATATATGGAATATTTACATAAAAGATAGTTACAATAAAAATAGCATACAATTAAATTTAAATGAGTCATACTATTAATAATGAGAGAAGTAATATCTATCACTTATTATAACAACTCTTTTGTACCAGGCTCTTTATACTGTGTTCAGCTTTTACATCTCTCATATCTAATCTTTATAAAAGCCCATCAGAAGGGTTAGTGTTAAATCCATTTCGCAGACAGGGAACTTTGGTGACCTACTCAAGATTGTGCAGCTAAGACATAGTTTTAAGTTCAGCTCCATTTGACAATGTCTACAGTTTGTCAAAGTATCCTGTTGCATCTCTATAGACTTTACAGATTTTCAGAGGTTAGGGATTGCCCCTCGCTATAGGAGAATTTGACAGAGGACAGGTTGAATTAGCATGTCTTAGTGTGATGGAGTTTCAGAAGGGTTTCTGAGTTGGGGAGAAAAGGCACAAGTTGGTACGTAAAGACAAAGGGAGGAGATGCACATGCGTCCTGGAAAATTGAATATGCTGATATGTACAGAGCTTAAGTTTCATCTGAAAGTAGTTTGGAGATAAACTGAGTCACTAACATAAGGTTATGGAAAGGTGTGTGTGCCATCTAATGGCTTGGTGTTTATTACTGAACAGACCACATGTACTTGAAAACTTTTGAGGGAAAGTATAATACTATCAAATGCTGGATAAAAGACTCTGATGCTGGGAGGGATTGGGGGCAGGAGGAGAAGGGGACGACCGAGGATGAGATGGCTGGATGGCATCACTGACTCGATGGATATGAGTCTGAGTGAACTCCGAGAGATGGTGATGAACAGGGAGGCCTGGCGTGCTGCGATTCATGGGGTCGCAAAGAGTCGGACACGACTGAGCGACTGAACTGAACTGAACTGATTTATCTGACAAAACTGGAGGATAGAGTCTGAGTGTCTGGAAGGAGAACAATTAGGAGACATTTAAATTAGCCCAAAGATATGGAGCTAAGTTTCACAACAAGATTCTCTCAGTAGAACTAAAAAGCTAGTGACATTTTTAAGGACAAATCAGATCTTTGCAATTGAATAAATAGTAATAGAAAGTTGATTCAAACATTCCTTCAAATTTGGGAGCTAACTAGAAAAGCAAAGTTACCACAAAGACATTTATCTATAGTTTATAGGAGCAAGTGACCTTAAGAAGAAAGATTATTTAGAAGAATTAGTTATATTTGAGATATTAAGCAGCATTAAGCAAGTGATATGTGATGACTAGGAGATAGAACATCAAAAGAGGGGTTAGGAATGAAGTATGACTTATCAAATATAAGATAAAACCACCAAACTAGATCAGATCTCTAAGAAAGCATCGATTCAGTTCACTCACTCAGTCATGTCCAGCTTTTTGTGACCCCATGAACTGCAACACGCCAGGCTTCCCTGTCCTTGAACAAATCCAAGTTCACTCAAACTCATGTCCATCGAGTCAATGATGCCATCCAACCGTCTCATCCTCTGTTGTCCCCTTCTCCTCCTGCCTTCAGTCTTTAGCAGCATCAGGGTCTTTTCCAAGGAATCAGTTTTTTGAATCAAGTAGTCAAAATATTGGAGTTTCAGCTTCAGCATCAGTCCTTCCAGTGAATATTCACAATTGAAATAAAATAGCATTTTTGTCTGAGTTACTACTATATGCAGAGTATGCACTAGAAACTTTTAAAGGTAATAATTTTATTTCTATTTAATAGTAGAATGAACTGAGACTCAGATTAAGTAACCTGAGTATAATAACTCAAGTTATTAAGCTCATAGCTATTAAACACTGTTGCTGTTGATAATGAAGAGTAATAATTATGACTGATTCTAAGAACAATTTTAAAAGCCAGAAAAAAATATTTTTTTGAGGACGCTGGAGAGCTAACAAGGCAGTGAAGAATTATAGGGAAAAGATCTGAGAGGAGAATGGCAAAAAAAAAAAAAAAGTTTGCTATTTGTATAAGTCTTAGGACAAGGCAATGGCACCCTACTCCAGTACTCTTGCCTGGAAAATCCCATGGACGGAGGAGCCTGGTAGGCTGCAGTCCATGGGGTCGCGAAGAGTCAGACACGCCTGAGCGACTTCACTTTGACTTTTCACTTTCACGCATTGGAGAAGGAAATGGCAATCCATTCCAGTATTCTTGCCTAGAGAATCCCAGGGATGGGGGAGCCTGGTGGGCTGCTGTCTGTGGGGTCGCACAGAGTTGGACACGACTGAAGCAACTTAGCAGCCTCAGCAGCAGCAGCTGTATGGATATCTACAACTCTAGAATGGGAGGCTGTGTGGCTGAGAAGATTAACAGTTTTTAATAGCCAAATAGTGCCATGTAGACAAAATTAGAGTTCAGGATCAGCCAAGAAGGGGACTCTAGTGAGTGTATCAGTATTTGGGATGAGATCTCAAAGAACCGTACCCTAGGATAAATCAAAAGAGTAAATAAATGACCAATACACGGAGAGTCTCAAGACCAGCTTCAGATTACTTTACTCATGAAAACTAGATTAAGTTGTCCAGGATTGCAAGAGACAAGTACAGATTAATAAATACAGTGTGAGATTTTAATAGATCACTATCAACAACTGATAGAATAATAACACAAAAACCAGTAAGAATAACAAAGGTTTGAAAAGCACAATTAACAAATTTGCACTAGAAGAATATTATATCCAATAATCACGGAGTTGTCGTCTCAGTAAATACAAAATCTTTAAATATTGGGGGACATAAAGCAAGTGTCAATATATGTAAAAGGTTTCAAATCTTCCAGAATGTATTTTCTAATCATAGTACTATTAAGCTTGACATCAATATTAAAACAATAGATACATACTTCATGTGTGGAAATTAAGAAATAATTTTCCAGTCAGTGACTGAATCAAAGAAAAAAATCAAAATGAAAAGTAAAATATATTTTTAACTGATTTCTAGTATAAGTACTATGTATCCAAACTTACGAAATGCAACTAAATCTACATGTAAAGAGAAATTTGTAATCTTAAAGACACAAGGTAAACTAAAAAAAACAAAAAAACAAATAGCTGAGTATCCCTGTACTTTAAAAAGTATACTAGAATTTGAGTGAAAAAATGTATGGAATAGAAAATAAAGCATGCACTAGATAATGATAAAGGCACACAAATTTGTCTTTTTAATAGACTAACCAAAGACTTATAAATCCACATAGAGACAAATGAGGAAAAAATGATAGTAAATATGCATTACCAATTTCAAAGTGAAAGGGGGAATATCATTAGATATCATAAAAACATGAAAAAATAGTAAAATAATAATTTTAACTGATTGATGCCAGTTTAAAAATTTAGGTGAAAAGAACAGATATCCAGAAACATGCAACTCACTAAAATTGAATCCAAAATAAATATCTCCCATAAAAAAAAGTACAAATCCAGACGGCTTTACTAGCAAATGCTGCCAAAGTATTAAGGAAAAAACACTGTCAGTCTTATGCAAATTTTTGAGAGAATAAAAAATGAGAGATTTAATGAGACCAAGCATAACATTAATACCAAAGTTAAAGTTGAAACTGGATATCAAAATTAGAAGCAAAGATTATAAGTAAAAGTTAGCAAATAATACCCAATTATATATAAAATGAGTAATAGATAGCAAGTAGTTATGGTTTTTTCCAGGAATGTGAGGTCAATTTATCATTCAAAAGTCAAACAGTTGATTCAATTAGTTAACCATGTAAAAGAAAAAATACAATTTTCTCAGCAGATTCAAGAAGGATGTTTGGTAAAATTTAACCTCTATTCAGGATATAAACTTACAACATTCCAGTAATGAAAGGAAACTTACTTTATATTGATAAGTATTTGATAAAATTGCTAAATCATGTATGATATTTAGTGATAAAGCAGAGACATTACTTTGCCAACAAAGGTCTGTCTAGTCAAAGCTATGGTTTTTCCAGTGGTAATGTGTGGATGTGAGAGTTGGACTATAAAGAAAGCTGAGCACCAAAGAACTGATACTTTTGAACTGTGGTGCTGGAGAAGACTCTTGAGAGCCCCTGGGACTACAAGGAGATCCAACCGGTCCATCCTAAAGGAAATCAATCCTGAATATTCATTGGAAGGATTGATGCTGAAGCTGAAACTCCAATACTTTGGCCACCTGATTCAAAGAACTGACTCCATGGAAAAGACCCTGATGCTGGGAACAATTGAAAGCAGGAGAAGGGGATGACAGAGAATGAGTTGGTTGGATGGCATCACCGACTCAATGGACATGAGTTTGAGTAAACTCTGGGAGTTGGTGATGGACAGGGAGGCCTGGCATGCTGCAGTCCATGGGCTCACAAAGAGTCAGACATGACTAAGCAACTGAACTGAACTGATGAAAACTTTCCTTCTGATGTATTCAGAATGTATAAAAAATTGCTAAAACTCAATAGGAAAAACAGGCATTCCTATGGAAAAAAATCATTAGGAGACCTGAACAGACTTTTCCAAAAAGACATTGTAAAATAATATATATATATATAAAAACATACTCGTTAGTAACTAGAAAATGCCAATTAAAACCAAAATGCTATACCTCTACACATATATGAGGATGGCTAAAAGTTCAAAAGTTAGACAGTACCAAAAGTTAGTGAGGATGTAGAGCAAGGGAACTCTCAAACTGCTGCAGAAAAAGTGACAGTTTACTATTGTCTAGCAAAAATGAACATACTCATCACCAATGACTTAGGAATCTCACTCCTAAGTATATACTGAAAGGAAATGCAAAATAATAGTTACAGTGGGGAAGAGGGAGGGAGAACTTGTTGGAATGATCATGACAAGGCACCAAGGCTTCAAAAGTGCAAAAAAGTGTTCTATTTTGCACTCTTTGATAAGTGATTACCCAGGTGTGTTTTCTGACAATTACTGAACCATACATTTTTTTAGAACATTGCCCTGTGTATATTATATACTTCCAAAAAATGTAGGTAAAACCAAATACTAAAAATAAGAAAAAAGTCCTCTGTCAAGAAAATGAAAGGAAGAGGTTCAAATTCAGGTCTATCTAACTTCAAAGCCTATGAATGATTTATCCTCATTCAGTAATATAATTGCAAGGAGTAAAACTTTGGTTCATATTCATATTTGGTGAACAAATTTCTCAGAAAGTCTATGTTAATGAACAGTGACAATGGAAACATTAGAAAAAGACATGTAGATGTAATATGTTCCTGCACTATCTCCGGTTCTTAGCTCTGATTTCATTTATAGTCAGTGCCACAGAATGTGATTATAATTTCACATGAGTTCATTTTGTCCACTGGATGAAATTATCAATTTTTGGAAACCATAAGTCATGTTTAATTGGATTTTAGTCAGAATGGCTGCCATCAAAAAATCTACAAACAGTATATGCTGGAGAGGGTGTGGAGAAAAGAGAACCCTCTTACACTGTTGGTGAGAATGCAAACTGGTACAGTCACTATGGAGCACAGCATGGAGATTCCTTAAAAAACTGGGAACAAAACTGCCATACGACCCAGCAATCCCACTACTGAGAATACACACCAAGGGAACCAGAATTGAAAAAGACACATGTACCCCAATGTTCATTGCAGCACTGTTTACAATAGCCAGGACATGGAAGCAACCTTGACGTCCATCAGCAGACAAATGGATAAGGAAGTTGTGTTACATATACACAATGGAATAAAACTCAGCTATAAAAAGTATCACATTTGAGTCAGTTCTAATGATGTGGATGAAACTGGAGCCTATTATACAGAGTGAAGTAAGTCAGAAAGAGAAACACCAATCCAGTATATTAATGCATAAAAATGGAATTTAGAAAGACAGTAACAATGATCCTATATGCAGGACAGCAAAAGAGACACAGATGTAAAGAACAGACTTTTGGACTCTGTGGGAGAAGGCGAGGGTGGGATGATTTGAGAGAATAGCATTGAAGCATGTATATTACCATATGTGAAACAGATGATCAGTGCAAGTTCAACACATGAAGCAGGGCACTCGAAGCTGGTGGTTTTGTGGGACAACCCAGAGAGACAGCGTGGGGAGGGCAGTGGGCGGGGGTTCACGATGAGGGGATGTATGTGCACCTGTGGCTGATTCATGACTGTATGGCAGAAACCATCACAATATTGTAAAGTAATTATCCTCTGATTAAATTAATTAATTAAAAATAAAATGATAGACAGTTTTAATTGGGCTTTAATTACCCACATACATGGCTACAAAATTTCTCTTTCATGTATCTCATTATATGCATCTTTAAAACATACTTTCTATACAGGACATTTATGAAGTTGTGTTTAAAATACTGTAGTTGTCTTCTTACAGCTCAGAACAGTAGAAGGCCCTAAAAAAAGACTTGAGGTAAAATGGCAATCAGAAGCTCACACTAAAATATTATAATGTGTTGGAATTTTAGTCCTTTTATCTGATTCCCTTGTGCTTTTTCTTTATAGCTTGTACTTTGTTATACTCAATGCAACTGTTTTTAATGACATAGACCTGTTTCAGGAAGGAAAACATATTTTTGCAATTTCAGTATAGTAGCTTTTGTAGATTTTGTAGTATGGTAGGTTTTGAAACATAGCCTCTGATTTTTTTAATTATATGGAAATATTTCTACCATCTCTTGTCTTGACTGTTGACTCTATTACTGTGACAAATGGCAATACATTTTACATATGAAAATGATTACTGGTATGGGAAGAATATTGTTGCTTTCTTTTATCATTTTGTATCCTGTAAAGATACAGGATGCTTTAGTTACTTTATGTGACCATGACTGCAATTCTGATAGATAACAGCTGTATAAATAGAGATACCTATGCCCTCGTAGCAGAAGACGATGGCACCCCACTCCAGTACTCTTGCCTGGAAAATCCCATGGACGGAGGAGCCTGGAAGGCTGCAGTCCACGGGGTTGCTGAGGGTCAGGCACAACTGAGCGACTTCACTTTCACTTTTCACTTCCATGCATTGGAGAAGGAAATGGCAACCCACTCCAGTAATCTTGCCTAGAAAATTCCATGCACAGAGAAGCCTGGTGGGCTATGGTCCAGGAGGTCACAAACAGTTGGACACACAGACTATGCCCTCTTAATACCAAATAGAAGTGCTAATGAAATTACAGATCAATTGGCACCATATCCCCAAATGCATATTCATTATTAAACACATAGTGTCTCCTAATTACTTAAGTATATGTAGATTTTCAATTAATATTTAATCTTTCAAAAATGCAATTTAAACTCTGCTTGCCTATTTCTCATGTAAAGTTGTTGTGTGGCGTTTTCTATTATCAGTAAATAGCTTACTTTTTCCTCCAGAAAAATATAGAATTAAGAGTTTTGCAGATAATTAAGTATTTATAATCAAAATATTGTTTACAGCATTTTGTACTAAAGCCAGACAGTGGCCTTAGTACATATACAAACAAGCCCACCTCTGCATGCAGACAAGGTTAGTTGGCTTGTAAAAGCCTTGTTTTATCTGATAATGGGAGTGAGTGACTATATTGTATCAGTGAAGTGTGCTTTCATAATTTCTATACTGGAAAAAATTAACAAGTCTGTCCTAGGTCACTTAGAGTCATGAAACAATTCTCAGAGTCATTCTAAGGGTACAAGGACATTCAATTCTGTTCAGTCACTCAGTCATGTCTGACTCTTTGCGACCCCATGGACTGCAGCACGCCAGGCTTCTCTGTCCGTCACCAATACCCAGAGTTTGCTCAAACTCATGTCCATCGAGTCGATGATGCCATCCAACCATCTCATCCTCTGTCATCCCCTTCTCCTCCTGCCTTCAATCTTTCCCAGGATCAGAGTCTTTTCCAATGAGTCAGTTCTTTCATGCTCTAACTCATGTCCATCAAGTTGGTTATGCCATCCAACCATCTCATCCTCTCTCATCCCCTTCTCCTGCCCGAAGACATTCAGTTCAGTTCAGTTCAGCTCAGTTGCTCAGTCGTGTCCGACTCTTTGCGACCCCATGTATCACAGCTCGCCAGGCCTCCCTGTTCATTACCATTTCTCGGAATTCACTCAGACTCACGTCCATCGAGTCCGTGACGCAATCCAGCCATCTCATCCTCGGTCGTCCCCTTCTCCTCCTGCCCCCAATCCCTCCCAGCATCAGAGTCTTTTCCAATGAGTCAACTCTTCGCATGAGGTGGCCAAAGTATTGGAGTTTCAGCTTTAGCATCATTCCTTCCAAAAAAATCCCAGGGTTGATCTCCTTCAGAATGGACTGGTTGGATCTCCTTGCAGTCCAAGGGACTCTCAAGAGTCGTCTCCAACACCACAGTTCAAAAGCATGAATTCTTCGGCTCTCAGCCTTCTTCACAGTCCAACTCTCACATCCATACATGACCACAGGAAAAACCATAGCCTTGACTAGACGGACCTTAGTCGGCAAAGTAATGTCTCTGCTTTTGAATATACTATCTAGGTTGGACATAACTTTTCTTCCAAGGAGTAAGTGTCTTTTAATTTCATGGCTGCAAACAGTCCAACTCTCACATCCATACATGACCACAGGAAAAACCATAGCCTTGACTAGACGGACCTTAGTCGGCAAAGTAATGTCTCTGCTTTTGAATATACTATCTAGGTTGGTCATAACTTTTCTTTCATGGAGTAAGCGTCTTTTAATTTCATGGCTGCAGTCACCATCAGCAGTGATTTTGGACCCCCAACAAATAAAGTCTGGCACTGTTTCCACTGTTTCCCCATCTATTTCCCATGAAGTGATGGCACCAGATGCCATGATCTTCGTTTTCTGAATGTTGAGCTTTAAGCCAACTTTTTTGCCCTCCTCTTTCACCTTCTTCAAAAGGCCCTTCAGCTCCTCTTCACTTTCTGCCATAAGGGTGGTGTCATCTGCATATCTGAGGTTATTGATATTTCTCCCGGCTATCTTGATTCCAGCTTGTGTTTCTTCCAGTCCAGCGTTTCTCATGATGTACTCTGCATATAAGTTAAATAAGCAAGGTGACAATATACAGCCTTGACGTACTCCTTTTCCTATTTGGAACCAGTCTGTTGTTCCATGTCCAGTTCTAACTATTGCTTCCTGACCTGCATACAGATTTCTCAAGAGGCAGGTTAGGTGGTCTGGTATTCCCATCTCTTTCAGAATTTTCCACAGTTTATTGTGATCCACACAGTCAAAGGCTTTGGCATAGTCAATGAAGCAGAAATAGATGTTTTTCTGGAACTCTCTTGCTTTTTCCATGATCCAGCTGATGTTGGCAATTTGATCTCTGGTTACTCTGCCTTTTCTAAAACCAGCTTGAGCATCAGGGAGTTCACAGTCACGTATTGCTGAAGCTAGGTTTAATCAACAACTCTACTTATCTTCCATTCTGCCTTTCCTATTTCAAGAAATGGATCAATGCCATAGTTTAAAACTTTTGATTTTATATTTCATGTATGTTTGTGTTTTATAAGTGTAGTTACCTTAACGTTGGAGGTGGAAATGGCAACCCACTCCAGTATTCTTGCCTGGAAAATGATATGGACAAAGGAGCCTGGCGGGCTATAGTCCATGGAGTTGCAAAAAAACTCAAATGAGACTTAGCAATTAAACAAAAATCTTAACCTTTGGTGTAGAATTTATTTTCAGTAAGTTCCTTAAATTACTAATTAGGCATTATACTTCATTATAGCTAAAATACAGCTTAAATATACATGCATAATACAAATAGCAGCTCTTATTAATTAATAGGAAGGGGGATTGGCAAATACATTTTTAAAAGTGATCACAGTCAAAAGTTTTCATATTTGTATAAACAAATTACATTTGCTACTTCTACTTACAGTCACAGTATATTCTAAATCATGATTGATACTGCTACTTGGAATATTTTGTCAGGCTCTCACTGTGATTTGGCCAGTCACGATTATGAAATCCCAACTCTTTTAGCCAAAGCAGTACTCCACTGTTTTCAGCAACTTTAGAGATTATATCCCTGGATAGCACAACTAATATTATGTATACAAATCATCTCCAGAAGAATACTGGAAAGAGTACCAAATATGAATAAAGAGACATGAATTCTAATCCTAGTTCTGTCACTTACTGTAAAACGTTGGACAAATCTTTTCTACTATCACCAGTTCATTCATCTCTAAAAAAAAATGAAACACTCTTTTTTTTTTTTTCATAAAATTTTGGTAGATTTATTGACTATTGTTATAATTAAAATGCAGACATACATTTTAATGATACTGTATATCAAGTATATTTATATGCTTTCTTCTCAAACACTCTCTTAAGCTTTAGTTTTCTATAATGATAAATCAGTATCTGGCAATGAATCCAGCCGTTTTAAGCACAAAGACATTAAGTTGTTTTCATGATCAGTATGTAAGTGAAATTTCCGTATTAAGTAGATACATTATATTTGATTATTGATACTTGTGCTTATTTACGACAATCTGGATTATTAAATTGCCTGTCTTGAACATTTGCTGGATCAGAGAGGAATTCTTTTCTCTCAACAAAAAGATAGAAATGCGTGGTCAAGTTGACAGCTGTCAGAGGTCAGCCAGGGATATATCAACAAGTAGAAAAATAGGGTCAGTTTTGAGGGTTTGATGCCAATCTTGTTGGAGTTGTGACTATTATATTAAAATACTGCATACTGAACAGCTGATTATACTGTTCTGAGGCCAATAGGATAAATACAGAGTTCAACAAATAAAGTTCACTGTTAGAACAGAAACCAGAATCAGAGCAGAATTTTTCCATTTTAAGTTGAAGGCATGTATTTTAATATTTTCTAATGGGATATTAATCAAGTTTTCCAAGAACAGAGACATGTTTGAGGCAAGAGAAATGTGCTTGGAGGGGATTTGTTAAGACTGCAACCCAGGAGGCGCAGATCTAAGCACTTGAACTATGTTCTGCCACATTGCAAAATGGGAGAAACTTACAAAGGAAAAAAACCCTAAGGATTTATAAATTGTCAAGATTTAGAATTGGAGCTGGCAAGAAGTAAGGGTGCTGGGTAAGCAAGTATTGGACGTGAGGGAGCAATGAAGTGAATATCAGAGAGAGAAATACTACAGCCAGAAGGAAGAGTCCACACAGAATGCTTCCAGTGTTCCAGGAGTGTCACATGGGCCGATGGGGCTGCAACAGAATATGAAAGCAGCGAAAGATTGATGTGACAAGAACCACACCACAGAGAGCCCTTTAGGACCTGGGAAGCCACTCCACATTAATGGGAAGCTCTTGGAAGATTTCAGGAGAGGAATGATGTGATCAGAATTAGCGTTTTAAACTGGCTGATGAATGGAGAAGAGCAGGCGTGGAAGCTGGAACCTACAAGGTGACTGAATGAGTAATAAAATGATCAGGATACAAATGAACCAAATATAATAATAACCATATAAATGAAGGAGCATTCTCATGCTTAGTAGTAAAATGCATTCTCTTTGCTATGAAATATTAAATTAACAGAGAAACTTAAAAATGAAAACATCAGAACACATGTATTTTTTGCAGTGTCCCTCAGTGAGATTGTCTGTACATCCTGGTAACTCTGCTTTAGTCTTGCTTCAGGAACACTGTTGTTGCTGTAGGAACTCTTTATCGCTGTGTGGTTCTCATAGAATTTTATATAATTTGCTTCAAAAGTACTTTTCAAAACAGATGCTATTTTTAAAGCCCTCTTAGCACTTCCATCCCTTAATTCCAAATGCTTACCATGCCAAGTCACTACCAAAAGGACCAGAAAATAAGCACTGAACTCCACAGATACATAAATCTCAAACTGCAATGCACGACCCAGTAATGCAATAACTGCACAAATGCCATTCAGCTAGCTTGCTTCATTTCCTCATTATACTGACTCCTCCATCAGTTTTAACCAAGTACAATTTCCCCTGACCCTATTCACTAAACAAACATGTCAATGTTATATGCATTTCGTTTTCATTCTAATGGAAAGGAGTCTCTCCCTGAGTCCACCTAAACCTTTTTATTATATAAATTCTCCAGTGTATTTAAATATTTTTTACCTTAAATATATTTTCTGCTTTTAATAAAATTTGGTGTTTCTGTCTGTGGCACCTCTTTTATTCCCAATTGCACTATAAAACTGCTTCACCTTTATCTTCAAAGTCTTCTGCTCTGATCATTTGAATTAAAAAAAGAGTCCCACGGATGCATGGATAAAAAAGGATGTGGGTTGTGTGTGTGTGTGTGTGTGTAGTTGTTCAGTCGCTCAGTCATGTCTGACTCTTTGTGACCCCTTGCATTGCAGCATACCAGGCTTCCTGTCCTTCATTCTCTCCCAGAGTTTCCTCACATTCATGTCCATTGAGTCGATGATACCATCCAACCATCTCATCCTCTGTCGCCCCCTTCTCCTCCTGTCCTCAGTCTTTCCCAGTATCAGGGTCTTTCCCAGTGAGTTGGCTCTTCGCATCAGGTGGCCAAAGTATTAGAGCTTCAGCTTCAGCATCAGGCCTTCCAATGAATATTCAGGACTGATTTCCTTTAGGATTGACTGGTTGGATCTCCTTGCAGTCCAAGGGACTCTCAAGAGTCTTCTTCAATACTACAGATCAAAAGCATCAATTCTTCAGTGTTCAGCCTTCTTTACGGTCCAGCTCTCACATCCGGACATGACTGTATATAACTGAATGTTATTTTGTCATGAAAAGGGAAATTTTCTGCCATTTGCTTTGGACCTTGAGCATATTGTGCTGGTAGGATGAATCAGACAGAGAGAAAGTACTGTGTGGTATCACTTACATGAAAAATCTAAAAAAATAAAAATAAACTGTAAGAATAAAAACAGAGTAGAATGGTGGTTACCAAAGAATGAAGAAGGATAAGATTGATTGTATTTAAGAGTACAGACTTGTTACTCTTACCGTGGTAAATAAGCTGTGGAGATCCATGTACAGTATGATGAATATAGTGAATAATACTATGCTATACTTACGTAATGTGATAATATTACTTCAGTGACAGTCATATTATATATGTATCAAAGTTAACATGTTTTACATCCTGAATTTACAAATCTTAACATGTCAACTTCATCAAATAGAAAGTAATTCCTTTACAATGTAATATTCTTGAAAGCATAGATTGTGGCTAGGTTAAGTCCCTTCAGTCATGTCCAACTCTTTGCGACCCAATGGACTGTAGCTTTTCAGGTTCCTCTGTCCTTGGGATTCTCCAGGCAAGAATACTGAAGCGGGTTGCCATTCCCTTCTCCAGGGGATCTTCCTGACCCAGGGATTGAACCTGAGTCTCCTGCATTGCAGGTAGATTCTTTACAGTCTGAGCCACCAGAAAAGCCCATTTAGGTTGTAGCTGAGTTCTTTTGAAATACTTAAATCATTCCTACTTTAAGTTGAAAAGGCAAAAGGAATTACTCTCTCACATCAAATATTGGAAATGGGTGTTTGCGGTTAGTGATCATTTGTTTGTAAGACATTTTAGAGAGAAGAATTAGAACAGCTGATGAAATGCAGTGGATTATACTGCAAAATGTGGTTACCAACTGGATGATCAGTGATTTCCATGCTCTCTTTGAAGCAGTGCTGGATTGGGGAATGGCTTTGTTTGAATTGCTTTCTCAAGAGCTACTTCATTTCTAATGTGTCCTGAAGAAAGGGAGTGGGGTGAATTTCTATCAGTACCATTTACTGGAACGTGTACCAGAACATCTTGCTTATCTCATCAGATATATGTCTATTACAATTACCTTATTGATTTATGTTGAATAGTTTAATTTCTGGATTCATGGCATCTGTGTGGTCTTCTGTAATGAAGTCTCACAGTTATTTAACTTCACAGTTCCTTTATCTACATAGATTCAGTTGCTGTTATCAAACCCATAACTTTTTCTTGTCTTTCGTACTCCTAAGTTGTTGACTGGTTCTACTCTTCATTGGCTGAATTTCTTCACTATTTCTTTTGTTTTGTTTCAAGAAAATTCTGTGTTTTTAACCCCATGTGTGCTCCAGTGAGATTTACTGTTTCTATACTTGATTCAGAGTTTCCTCACTTGCAAAAGCAAGATAGTGTTTTCTGCTTCTCAAGTTTATTTTAAGCAGTTTACATAGCACAAGTATCTTGGACTTGGAAGAAGTGGGATTTGTGTTTCTTGGTGCATCAGATAATTGAACACAGTGTGGTGAAGTGATATCTGTAATCTCTGTAATGGCCTTGTACATAAGGAAATAACAGATATTTCTTCCCTGAACCCTTAACTTCATGTGCTCACTGAATGAATAGTAGAAATCCAGCTATATCATTAACAATGTTGTGTGACCCTGGGCAAGTCTTTCCTTTTCTATGGCCCCAAGTCTTTAAACCGAATCACTTGCGTATCTTTTCTTTCCACACTTTTCTAAGTGAACAACAGTCTTTAATTGGAGAATTACAAGATATCAATCATATATTATTCAACTTCCACACCTTAGTTTCCTTTTCTGTAATACGGATATAGTAATCATATATCTGTTGGATATATGATTTGGATATATATATTGCTTTGTTGGATTGTTAGAGAATTGCAATTAGCTAAAACCTGTAAAACACTTGCCTAACACATAGCAATGTTCAAATGTCAGCAATTATCATTTCCAGAATGTGATTTTATGTTCATGTCCTTTTGAGTAGAAATAGAAGTATAGTGTTCTCATATGATCATAGCATTTGTTTATACTTCTGACTATAGAATTTATCACTTGAAAAATTTATAATCTTAGAATATTACTGACAAGATTCCTCTGTAGGTCTTTATTGTTATTCTAGGCATTGACTTCCCAGTAACTTGCCTAAAAATCTCAACTCTCCAAATCCCCTGTTATTTTGAGTCTGTGTATTTCATCTCATGCATTCCCCCAAGGCTTTGTAAGTCCATCCAAACCCAAGCAGAGTAGCTTATTATTCATGCCCTCGGGGTAAAGACTTCAAAAGTCTTAGCACATTAGCTATGGAACTCATTCTGCCTGCATCTTCTCTCCTTGTTTGATCACATAGGCAGCCTCTATTCCATCTTTTGGATGTACATGTAAGCTGAGTACTTTTTAAGATTTCTCTAGTTCAATAGTGATTTTGATTTTTTTAATGGCTTCTGGAGAGCATTATCTTGGCATATAATGCTAAAAGATATAGTTTTACAATAGAAAGTGTTCACACTTTTTTTTTTCTTTTTTTTATCTTCACTGATACTCTAGCAGCTACTTATAGAACTGGGGGATAAAAGTGCTGTCAGTTTGTAAGTGAATGTAATCGTGGTTTCCTTAGTATTTAGGCTGATTTTTAGTAGAAGAGTTAGACATAAACTGTTTTGCTTACTCAATTATTATTTTTAACATTTATCCTCATTAAGCATTAGGGCCAATGCTCCTTAAAGCTTTGTCGCCTGGTTACTGCATGTGTTCTGAACCTCAGATTATGAAAGTACAATGTAAAATAGCATATGCATGCAGGGTGTTAAAAATAAATCAAAAGGTGAGATTATAAATCAGATAAAATTTTATCTGAAAAAGCATTGCTTTGTAAGCCAATTATTTTTTTTTTTTTTGCTCTTTTTTTTTTTTACTCTCCTCCTAAATGTTTTGTTTTTGACAAATTATCAGGCTCCAAGCTTGTAAAAAGAGATGTATCAAAGGTCAAGTTGCTTATAAAAGCATTACTAAAATGTCAGAAGCAGTTACACTGCATAGAAAAATAAACCTCCAAAGAAATTAAGCTTCCATTTGTTAAAAGTTGTGACTTTACTGTGGTTCCATTTCTCAAAGTTATACTGTTTTCAGATTGTAATATGCTACATAGAATTGGTCTAATATAAGGGTAGATTATACTCTGAAAGAAAAAGAAAATATATTTTGAAAAACGCATTAGTATATAGATTTAGGTAAAATATAAACTCATTTCTTTTTACCAGTTTTTTAATCGTGTCTGTAAGATACTTATGCCTGGAATTTGTCATGTTATGATGGAGAAAATATGAGCTTTGGAGTCCAGGAATGTGGGCTTGAAATCCTGCCTCTGCTTTAAATAGCTGATGAATTGGGGCAGAATTGAAAAAATTTTTTTGATTCTCTTTTTCAAATATTGTAAAATGTGACTAACAAAAATATTTACCTATTGTCGTGATGATGATCATTTGCTAGACACTGACGAGGTACTCAGAAATGTTATTTCATCTCCCTTAATTTAGAATATAATAATCAGTGCAAAGCTATTATAGGTTTCTAAACAGAAAAGAAACACGAGAGATTATCTTACCTTGAATTGCAATGGTAGATAGATTTAGATTTAGACTGGGGAGAAATTGAAGGCTCTTGAGCTCAAATACCTAATTTTTCTTGTTTCTTTACTTTTTTTCTTTTAAAACTATAATGGAAACACTAGGAATTAAAAGAACAGAACTTGTAAATAAATTATTGCTTATACTCAAGCCTTTTATTTGTAATACTTAACAAAATATTCATTGACCAAGACACACAGACCAATTTGAAAAGATGCCTTAATCTGTCAGTCTGTTTTTAAAGATCAGTGTGCTTTTTTGTGTACAAGCCAGCACACACCAACTGAATATTAGCATCATATTTACCTGATAAAATTGTGTAATATCTTTAGCCTAATCTAGTTATGTTTCAGTTTTAGAAAACATTTACTCTTTCCCGTAAGAGCAGAGTTTCCACTAATGTATACCAATGCTTGCTTTTAGATTTCGGATCAAATTATATTACATATATATTGGTATAAATGTGTGTATGTGTTCCTTCAGAGCAGCAATTGTATTTTATTGATTTATGATTAAATAGCCCACCTACACTCATCAAAGTATCTTATAAACAAAATGATATTACCCCCAAATGTCTTTATTAGGAAATCACTACTATAGAACTTCATTACTTAGTCTGTTTATAGAAGATGAAGTTAAAAAAAAAAAAAAGAGCCCACTCTGATTTACTTATGTCTCCTTAAAATACCTAAATTACCTCTTCAGCTCGGGGCTTGAGATGAACAACAACAAAAGTTATTTAAGAGAAATTAAGGTGATGCAATGGGCCAGTGTTATTTACTTTTAATTAAATAAGTGCACATAAATGTTAGTCCCAAATATGACTATGAGAATTTGGTTTGAACTATTAGTCCGTTCTTCCTTCTATCTGTCCTTCCTCAGAAATAAGTAGACAGAATAGCTCCTGAACACTGATGTATCAGAATCATTTAGGGATTTCCCCCAAAAAATGTATTGAAATGTAATTGACATATAACATTACATAACTTTGAGATGTACAAGATGTTTATTTGATACACTTATATACTACAGTATGGTTACCATCTTAGTGTTAAATGTCAGAGAAAGACAAATACAATATGATCTCACTTATATGTAGAATCTGAAAAAGCTGTAATTCCCAAGGGCTTGGGTAAGCAGTAATGAGGAGACATTAGACAAAAAGTACAAACTTCAAGTTAGAAGATGCATGCGTTCTGGGGATCTAAGGCACAATGTTATGGTTATAAATAACAACACTATGTCACATATGTGAAAACTGCTAAGAGAGTAGATCCTCAATGTTCTCCCCACCAAAAAAAAAAAGAAGAAGATAATGTTGTGATGTGATGGTGGTGTCGGGGATCTTCTTAAATGCTTCTGAGATCTTGTTGTGTAGATCCAAGTGAGTAGTTGTGTAATGGGACCTGAAGACGAGAATATTTAGAACTGTCGCCACTCCCCACCTTCCCCCAGGTTCAGAAAACGGTGAACTAGAGTAATTTTTCTGTCTTTTCTCAGATTCTTGTTCTCGTTGGCCTTTAATTTTGACTTATGTTGACTGGTTCCTGAGTTCCATTCTGGCTCATCTTTAACCAACCAACTCTTGCTTTATCAGTACAGATATTAATGTTTTATGGCACTCTCAGGTTTACTTCCTACAGATATTCATTAATCATGGTTTGGCTTTGTTTGAACAGAGGCTTTCTGTTTCAGTTGCTGAACTCTTTTTCTACCAACTGAGCTATACTTTATTATTGTTGTTATTATTGTTACAAACTCGTGATTGTTTTTAGGTCTGAGATGGTCCTGAGCAACATTTTATAAATGTTTACTCTTGAGGAAATGGGCTGCTAGTTCCCAACAATCTGTGATTTTCAGTGTGGAAGTGAACAGCTTTTGGATCAATTAATAGGATCACATTTCTCCCATCAGTTCAGTTCAGTTCAGTTCAGTTGCTCAGTCGTGTCCAACTCTTTGCGATCCTATGAATTGCAGCACACCAGGCCTCCCTTTCCATCACCAACTCCCGGAGCCTACCCAAACTCATGTCCATCACGTCGGTGATGCCATCCAGCCATCTCATCCTCTGTCGTCCCCTTCTCCTCCTGCCCCCAATCCCTCCCAGCATCAGAGTCTTTTCCAATGAGTCAACTCTTCGCATGAGGTGGCCAAAGTACTGGAGTTTCAGCTTTAGCATCATTCCTTCCAAAGAAATCCCAGGACTGATCTCCTTTCGGATGGACTGGTTGAATCTCCTTGCAGTCCAAGGGACTCTCAGGAGTCTTCTCCAACACCACAGTTCAAAAGCATCAATTCTTTGGTGCTCAGCTTTCTTCACAGTCCAACTCTCACATCCATACATGACCACAGGAAAAACCATAGCCTTCAGTCGCTTAGTCATGTCCAACTCTGCAACCCCATGGATGCGACTCCATGCTGCGATCCTGCAGCATGCCAGGCTTCCTGGTCAATCACCAACTCCCAGAGCCTATTCAAACTCATGCCCATCACATCAAAGATGCCATCCAACCACCTCATCCTCTGTTGTCCCCTTCTCCCCCCACCTTCAATCTTTCCCAGCATCGGGGTCTTTTCAGATGAGTCAGTTCTTTGCATCGAGTGGCTGAAGTATTGGTGTTTCAGCTTCAGCATCAGTCCTTCCAATGAATATTCAGGACTGATTTCTTTTAGTTTTGACTGGTTGGATCTCCTTGCAGTCCAAGAGACTCTCAAGAGTCTTCTCCAGTACCACAATTCAAAAGCAATTTCTCCCATCAGTGAAGCTTTACTTTCCCTACGATTCTTTTCTGTGATTTACTAGCAGATACTCCACTAGAGTTATCCATGTAAGAGACAGACTGTGACTTACTCAGCTGTAACTGAGCCCACAGAGTTTTCATGGTTCAAACTCTGTTTCTACATTGGGGTTGTCAGCGGGCAAAATGAAAGATCTTGGAAAAATTTAATGGTGATGGTTAATTATTTGAGTTAATTTCTGCTTCAGAGCCTTCTGTATAGAACAGTCTCCTATATTTTACTCTTCTCTCTTCCTGATTTCCAGTCACTTAGTTTTCATTCCCTCAAAACTGTGTTCAAATTTCAGAATGTTTCCCTTTAAAAACTGTGTGATCTCTGATCACTGATCAATTCTATCAGTGAGCCAAATTTTGCACTATATTTATTTTTATTATAGATTACTTTTATTAATTTTTATTGAAGTATAGTTACTTTACAATGTTGTGTTAGTTTCTTCTGTACAGCAAAGTGTATAAATAACCTGTATACATATATCCTCTCTTTTTTGGATTTCCTTCTCTTTTTTTTTTTTTGGATTTCCTTCTCTTTTAGGTTGCCACAGAGCCCTGAGTTCCCTGTGCTATACAGTAGATTCTCATTAGTTGTCTATTTTATACATAGTATCAATACTGTAAATATGCCAGTCTCAATTTCCCAATTCATCCCACCCACCCACACATCCCCCCTGATAGCTCAGTTGATAAAGAATCTGCCTGCAATGCAGGAGACCCCATTCGATTCCTGGGTCAGGGAGATCCCCTGGAGAAGGGATAAGCTAACCACTCCAGTATTCTTGAGCTTCCCTGGTGGCTCAGCTGGTAAAGAGTCTGTCTGCAGTGTGGGAGACCTGGGTTCGATCCATGTGTTGCGAAGACCCCCTGGAGAAGGGAAAGGCTACCCACTCCAGTATTCTGGACTGGAGAATTCCAGAATGGAATGGGGGATTAGTCCATGGGGAAATAGTCCATGGGGTCACAAAGTGTCAGACACAAATGAGTGACTTTCACTTTCACTCACCCCCCTTGTTGTCCATACATTTATTCTCTACATCTCCATTTCTGCTTTGCAAATAAGATCTCTACCATTTTTCTAGATTCCACGTATATGTGTTAATGTGCAATATTTATTTTCTGTTTCTGACTTACTTACTTTGTATGACAGTCTCTAGGTCCATCCACATCTCTGCAAGTGGCACGGTTTTGTTCCTTTTTATGGGTGAGCAACATTCCATTATATATACATATACCTCATATTCTTTATCCATTCATCGGTTGATTGACATTTAGGTTGCTTCCATGTCCTAACTTTTGTAAATAGTGCTGCAGTGAAGACTGGGTTACATGTGTCTTTTGGAATTATATTCTCTGAGTAAATGCCCAGTAGTGGGATTGCTGGGTCATATGGTAGTTCATAGGACTTCCCTGTTGGTTCAGACAATAATCTGCCCACAATGTGGGAGACCCAGTTTCAGTCCCTGGGTTGGGAAGATCCCCTGGAGAAGGGAATGACAACTCACTCCAATATTCTTGCCTGGAGAATTCCATGGACAGAGAAGCCTGGTGGGTTACAGTCCATGGGGTTACAAAGAGTCAGACATGATTGAGTGACTTCACATCATGGTAGTTCTATTTGTAGTTTTTTGTTTTTTTTTTTTTAAGAAACCTCCATACTGTTCTCCATAGTGGCTGTATCAATTTACATTCCCATCATTAGTGCAACAAGGCTCTCTTTTCTCCACATCCTCTACAGCATTTATTGTTTGTAGATTTTTTTAATAGTCACCATTCTGATGGGAGTGAGGTGATACCTCATTGCAGTTTTGATTAGCATTTCTCTAGTGAAGAAAGCTGAGCACTGAAGAACTGATGCTTTTGAACTGTGGTGTTGGAGAAGACTCTTGAGAGTCCCTTGGACTGCAAGGAGATCCAACCAGTCCATTCTAAAGGAGCTCAGTCCTGGGTATTCATTGGAAGGACTGATGCTAAAGCTGAAACTCCAATACTTTGGCCACCTCATGAGAAGAGTTGACTCCTTAGAAAAGACTCTGTTTCTGGGAGGGATTGGGGACAGGAGGAGAAGGGGACGACCGAGGATGAGATGGCTGGATGGCATCACCGACTCAATGGATGTGAGTCTGAGTGAACTCCGGGAGATGGTGATGAACAGGGAGGCCTGGCGTGCTGCGATTCATGGGATCGCAAAGAGTTGGACACGACTGAGCAACTGAACTGAACTGAACTGAGTGGTTAGTTAATGTTGAGCATCTTTTCATATGGTTGTTGACCATCTGTTTATCTTCTATGAAGAAATGTCTAGTTCTTCTACTTTTTTTTGAATTGGGTTATTTGCTTTGTGATATTGAGCTGTGTGAGCTGTTTGTATATTTAGAGACTAATCCCTTGTCAGTCACTTCATTTGCAAATATTTTCTCCCACTCTATGGGTTATCTTTTCATTTTTATTGATGAACATTTTATACAAATTTTTTTTTTCTCTTGTCTAGAAGATGCCTGTGAGGCTTAATGACTAAAAGTAGTTGTGTGCAGCTATTTAACGTACAGTTTTTAGAAGTTGCATAGGGAAGGGACTGAAGGAAGATTATAGGATGCCACACGTCGGTACTTCTGCTTAACACTGTGATCTAAATATTTTCTAATATAACCTTAGATTTTTGATTGAGGCCCAGAATCCATTTATAATACAACTCTAGATAGTTTTCAGAATATGAGATTTAGCATCTAATGGTCATAATTACATAAATTGGCTTTTCCAAAGGTTTCTGTATTTTCCCACAACCTTAGCACTTTAACAAAAAGAAGAATACAAAATTACTGAATGGTGAAGTTTATGATGTGAGTCTAGTGCAGTGATATTTGCTAATACCTTTCTGCAAGCCCACTTATAACCAGAATTAGGGGGGAGATGATCAAGCATGTTAGTGCAAGTATATTGGAAAAACCTGGTGTTTTGAATGGAGTAGATCCATTTCCACAAGGGTGCAGGGAGGGATGTTCAACTCCTCCACTGACAGACGAGAGAGATGAAATAGGCATGGTATTGCTATAATAAGTAACTTTTTTCATCTGTGCGCCAGACATTGAGCTAGGCACAATTAAAACATTTTTCTCATTTAATATGCACATCAGCACCATAAAGTTTCTCATTTAATATGCATACCAGTACCATAAATATTTTGGCCTTCCCTGGTGGCTCAGTCAGTAAAGAATCTGCCTGCAATGCAAGAGACCTGGGTTCAACCCCTGGGTTGGGAAGATTTGGAGAAGGAAATGGCAACCCGCTCCACTATTTGTGCCTGGAAAATCCCATGAACAAAGCTTGGCAGGCCACAGTCAATGGGGTCACAAGAGTCGGATACAACTTAATGACTAAACCACCATCACCATAAATATTTAACTTCCATTTTGCAGATTAGAAAACTGAATCTCACAGCAATTAAATAATTTTCCCAAGAACACATAGTAGTTAAGTGATAGAGGCAGTATTTGTACCAGGGCTGTTTCACTTCTAGTTAACTAAAGATATAAATTTGGAAGAGATGATGTTAACATTATAGATAATTTCAAACTCAAAAACAAGGAGACTGAAGTCACAAGAAAGAGCAAATCAAGAATGAAAATATGAAATTAAAACAAACAGAGGAACTAAGAATGAATTAAGCTTTCTTTAATCTTGAAATCATTATTTGATTTGAATAGAGTTTCCATGAAGTGAAATGTTAGTTGCTCAGTCATGTCCAACTCTTTGCAACCCCATGGACTGTAGCCCACTAGGCTCCTCTGTCCATGGAATTCTCCAGGCAAGATTACTGGAGTGGATAGCCATTCCCTTCTTCAGGCGATCTTCCTGACCCAGAGCTCAAACCCGAGTCTTTGCATTGCAGGCAGATTCTTTATTATCTGAGCCACAAAGGCTTCAGAGAATTTCTATAGTGCTTTTATAAACATGAGTCAGTTCACCTTACTAAAAATGAGCAAAGCACAGTTTTGTTCAGACAGATGAACAAAAGTATAATTGGAAAGAGCATAAAATGAAGTATTAATTTCAGTTAAGAAATACATTTCACACCTTTATTGCAAAACACATGTACCTTCAGTTTTACCAGTAGCATATTTTACATACAGAGAATATGAGTTTAAAAATCCAACATGATAGTTGACGTTCAACAGAGGCAGAAGTCATGGACCTGATAACCGTCTTTACTGTTTACTCATTTTGCTGCCTAACCCAAGTGAAATCCTTAACTAGAGTTATTAGGAAAGGATGTCATTGATGTAGTAACAAAGGGTTGTTTGCCTCACACCCTATTCACTAAATGGGCAATTTGCACTACAAGTGCCCTAAGGTCAATGAAGCAAGAAATGCAAGCTTATGGTTATATTTAGTACTAAATTTTCATCATTTATTTATAACAAATCAGTTTACTTACTACACCTTGTTAGGTTTCTTCTCAAAAATGAAATTAAAGTTTGTATTACTTTTTATTTTATTTTATAGTTGATTTACAATGTGTTAGTTTCAAGTGTATAGCAAAGTGATTCAATTATACACACACACACACACATATGTGCTGTCTCTTATACACATCTAGATGTGTATAAGAGACAGGCTGTAACTGAGCATATATACTTCCCTGGTAGCTCAGCTGGTAAAGAACCTACCTATAATGAAGGACCCCCTGGTTTGATTCCTGGGTCAAGAAGATCCGCAGGAGGATAATAGGGTACCTATTCCAGTATTCTTAGACTTCCCTGTTAGCTCAGGTGGTAAAGATTCCGCCTTCAATGTGAGAGATCCAGGTTCGATCCCTGGGTTAGGAAGATGCCCTGGAGGAGGGCATGGCAACCCATTCCAGTATTCTTGCCTGGAGAATTCCCATGGACAGAGTAGCCTGGCAGGCTACAGTCCATGGGATTGCACAGAGTCAGACATGACTGAGCTACTAAGCACAGCACAGCACGTACATATATCAGTCTTTTTCTCGTGTAGGTTACTGTAGAATATTGAGAAATTTCCTATGTTATACAGTAGGTCTCTGTTGATTATCTGTTTTTTATATAGTGGTATATGTATGTTAATACCAAACTCCTAATTTTTCCTTCCCTCCCCCTTTCCCTATTGGTAATTTTTACTTTGTTTTTAAAGTCTGTGAGTCTATTTTGTAAAAAAGTTTATTTGCATCACTTTTTTAGATTCCACATATAAATGATAATATATGACATTTGTCTCTGTGTGTCTGACTTCAGTTAGTATGATAATCTCTAGGCCCATCCCTGTTGCCGTAAATGGCAGTATTTCATTCTTTTGACAGCTGAATAATATTCCACTGTATATATGTACAACATTTTCTTTATCCGTTCTTTTGTTGATGGACATTAAAGTTTCTTTCATGTCTTGACTATTGTAAACAGTACTGCAATGAACATTGAGTTGCATGTATCTTTTCAAATTATTATTTTCTCCAGGTATATGCCGAGGAGTAGGATCATTGGGTCATATGGTAATTCTATTTTTAGTATTTTAAGGAACCCCCACACTATTCTCCATAGTGGTTGTACCAATTTACATTCCATCCAACAGTGTAGAAGGGTTCTCTTCTCTCCACACCTTCTCTAGCATTTATTGTTTGTGGACTTTTTGACAATGGCCATTCCGATCAGTGTGACCTGGTTTTTTGATTTGCATTTCTCTAATAAGTGATGTTGAGCATCTTGTGCTTTTTGGCCATCTGTACATCTTCTTTGGAGAAATGTCTATTTAGAAGTTCCACCCATTTTTTAAGTGTTTTTTTTTTTTTTTAATATATTGAGTTTCATGAGCTCTTTGTATAATTTGGAGATTAATCTGTTGTCAGTGGCTTCCTTTGCAACTACTTTCTCCCATTCTATGGGCTATTCCTGTTTAGCTATGGTGTCCTTTGCTGTACAAAAGCTTTTGAGTTTAATGAGGTCCAGTTTATTTATGTTTATTTTTCATCTACGAATTGGATCGAAAAAGATATTGCTGCAGTTTGTGTCAAAGAGTGTTCTGTGTTTTTTTCTAAGAGTGTTATAGTATCAGGTCTTACATTTAGGTCTTTAATCCATTTGTTTATTTTTGTATATGATGTTAGTGTTCTAATTTCATTATTTTACCTATAGCTGTACCGTTTTTCCAGCACAAATTATTGAAGCGACTGCCTTTTCTCCATTGCATGTTCTTGTTTCCTTTGTCTTATATTAATTGACCATAGGTGCATGGGTTTATTTCTGGGCTTTCTAACCTATTCTATTGTATTTCTCTTTTTGTGCCATTACCATACTATTTTGATAACTGTAGTGTTGTAATATCACCTGAAGTCAGAGAGCCAGATCTTCCATCTTTGTTTTTCTCTCTTAAGATTGTCTCATCTATTCTGAGTTTTTTACACCCCCATACAAAGTTAAAAAAAAAAACAAATTTGTTCTAGTTCTATTAAAAATGTCGTTGGTAATTCGATTGGAATTGCATTGAATCTGTAGATTTCCTAGGGTAGTATTTTGACAGCATTGATTCTTTCTGTCTGAGAATATGATATATCTTCCCATCTGTTTGTGTCATCTATTTGATGATTACTTTCATCAGCATCTTGTAGTTTTTAGGGCACAAGTTTTTGTCTCCTTAGGTAAGTTTATTACTTTTTGATGCAGAGGTAAATAGGATTAGTTCCCTTAATTTCTCTTTCTGATCTTTTTGTTGATAGTGTATAGAAATGCGACAAATTTCTACGTATTGATTTTGTATCCTACAATTTTACCGAATTCATTGATAAGCCCTAGTAGTTTTCTGGTTAAAACCTGTATTACTCACTACATCAGAGCCTAGATTTGCAATATGGCTGCTGTCGGGGAAGGAAAATGTTTTTTATCTCAGGGTCACTTGTTTCAGTTTTGCCTGGAATGTGAAAACAGGCTGGAGATAACAAAACAACCATGGCAATGAAAAGAACAGAGTGTGGACATAAAAGATAAGCTTTTAAGAATGGAAAGAGTTTGAAAAAGATGATGAAAATGGAGGAAAATCCTGAAAAAATATATATAGTATGAAGACCCTAATTTGTTTAAAGATATTGAAAATTCAGTAGGTAATATATATATATATAGTAAGAGTAGGTGAAGCTAAAGATAACATTCTTATGAATTACATATAAATTGGTCAAAATAAAAACTGCACCAAAGTTACACAGCAAGTCAGTCTTTATTCTAGACTGTTACACTGAAGAGAAGCTAAAATCAACTACGCAGAAACACAAGGCATTTCTAAGCACTGGGGTGAGCTAGTGGGAAAACATTGGAGGACATTAGAGGAGATTGATCAGTGGGATGTTTTGAGCACATAGAGTTACTCCTGAGTCTGCAGATGTTTTTGTGTTTATGTGATTAGACCGTCTGTGTTTGCTACTTGGTGCCCAATGAAGAAAATAGGCACCTACCAACCTACAGAGACTGGGAAATCAGGACACTATCTTTGATGTTTCCATGACAGAGATGGTTCCCAACTCTTGAGAAAGATATTTCCTGGGTTGTAAAACACTGACAAGAGGCTAGGAGAAGATTTACACTGATTTCAAAGAGGCAGAAAGAAAATGTACAATTAAAATTTTTCCAAAAGAAATTATCTAAGAGAAGGGAGGTCAAGGGCCCAGAGTCAGGAAGAAATCTGTCTAAAATTTAGTCAAGCTGAGGGTAATGTTAAGGCTGTCTTGGTTACATTCTATTAATAGTAATCTGACAATCGGAAATGTGTAATACCAGTGGCTTTTTCGGGAAAGCAACAAATGTTCCGGGCTTTCCAATTCATTTTTTTCCCTTATCCAACAAATATTTACTGCAAAACTCTTTTAAGTCTTAACAATACTGAAAGAAGGGATCCAGATGTAAAGATGTTGAATAAGATGAGATCTCTGGTCAGAAGTTTCTCATAGGCTAATGGGGGTAAAGGTGAGTAAATAGATAATTGTAAACAGTCTTAAACAATGTTATGTCTACAAAACTGTGCGAAAAGAGAAGATAGCACGTAACTCCACCTGGACAGTTTAAGAAAGTCAGAGGAGGTTTGTAGAGGAAGGAAATCCAATCCTAAAGGATGACTTAGCAAGATGTGGGGCAATGAGGCGTGGAGAACCATGTACACGAAATGACCGAGGAGCAAAAAGCAGCATGTCAGTTCCTGGAAAAGCAAATGGCTCTCGTGGCGAGAATTCAGGGAAACCACGAGGCAGTGATGGAGAAGGAGGATGTTTTGTTTTCTGCCCTAGTGAGAATTTGGCCTTCAGCTGATAGGTATTGGGAAGACTGTGATGCTCATATTTGCATTTTAGAAATACCCCCTTGGGGTCAGGATGGGTGATGGGCTGCAGAGGGAATGCCATCCTGCAGAGACCAAAGGAAAGTGGGCAGTGATCTGGAAGAGAACATGGGGTCAGGCAATCCTGAGTACATCAGATAAATCAGAGCTGCTACTGAATGTGATCACAGAGGGAGTGCAGAGATTAAAATTGGTTTAGAAACTTCCCTTTGAAGTAGAAGAGATGTGTAGCATCTCTTCAAGAAGGGGAATGAAAAAGTTACATAAGTTATGGGTCTTTTACTTCAATAGGTAGAGAGTGATTCTGAACCTACATATCTTACAGCTATTTTAAAGTTCAGATAAGATGGTTATTTTAAAATGTTTTCTAGGAGATGTAGGCAAATAGGATCCTCCATTCTTTTCCTATCTCAATTCCCATCTCAATTCTTTATTGCATTTATATTGGTTATCAATATATAAGTAAGTATATAAATAATAGCTTTCACTTTCAAAAGTTCATATAAATTTTTAAGACAATTTCTGAAGAATACATAAGACATCAACAACTCAATAATAATTCTTATGGTGGCTCTAGAGTTTGTACATGTCTGGCAAGAGGAATCTGATCCCAAAGTTACAATATTAGAGACTTTCTAACTAGTGTGATTTAAAAAAATATATATATTGACTATATATCTGGTTTTCCTCTACTTTGATTTCTCCTTTCTGCTTACCCCCATCTCAGTTTCATTGCACTGATGAATTCTGATTTTACAATGCCTTCTGGAGGTGTATTGCACACAGTACTACTGGAACTGTTAAAAATCAACTATAACAATCTCCACATTTCTATGATTAAAAAATAATCAGCATGATGAAAGTGACATTTATGGAATAGGACTAAATATATTTTTACAATAAAATATAGTTCATTATATTTTAATATAGCATGTACATTAAAAATGTATTTAATGTATTAGTGTTGTGTTCTTAGTGACTCAGCTCCTAAACTATAAAAACCTTGACTCTATAAAAACCTTCATAAACCAAGGTCTGTCTTTTATATTACATTTACGCTTCACCACAATGAGTGCAATAAACTTTTAGTATATACTTTTTCCAAGCAAAGAAAAAGTCTTAACTTCTGACCTTAGTTCTCATCATGTTTTATTTCTCTGGAAATCTTCATGAATTTTTAGTTTAATTACTTCAAGCAGATGTTCAGTTCTCTTATTCTATATTGAGAAACAGCAGAATGAAAGGAGATACTTTAGAAGAGTTAGAGTTTGGTGGTATCTATGCAAATAGATTAAACAAGGGGACATTTGGGAGTTACTTCAAAGATGAAAAATATGTGTTTAAATGGATTGAAATGGCAAATTATTAAAAATATTCTTAAGATTATATTTGTGAAGAAAGATGTTAAATGGGAGTCACCAACTTAAATATTTAAATATGTTTTTGAGGTCATAAAAATAAACTCAAGCATTTTCATCTTATTCCTCAACTTCTTGTTATGAGTTTCACAAACAAGGTTGAACAAAATACGCCTCAGTTAAGGCATCAGAGCAAGACTAAATTGTAATCCGTAGACAATGATTCATTCCTTTATTTCTGTGTTATATGTTTCATGTAAAATATGCATATTTTTAAGATTTGGTTAAAATGTCTGGAGCTTGATGTGGACTGAGGGGATGAGTATGTTATCTAAAAGCAAAGCAGTCCTTCCAAATTTTTCATGTTGGAAATGCCAAAAAATATAGCATATTTAATACAGAAAGGCAAGCATGAGGAGGATTCTAAATGTTGGCATCACATTCAGAATAACAAGAAATTAACCTCAGAAAAGGCTTCCCTGGTGGCTCAGACAAAAGAATCTGCCTGCAATGCCCAGGTTCGATCCCTGGGTCGAGAAGAGCCCCTGGAGAGGGAAATGGCAACCCACTCCAGTATTCTTGCCTGGAGAATCCCGTGGACAGAGTAGCCTGGTAGGCTCCAGTCCACAGGGTTGCAAAGAGTCAGGACACAACTGAGCGAGCAGCATTTCACTTCAACTTCAGAAAGATGCAAGGAAAAAAAACAAAAAACAGGTTGTGTTATGTGCCTGAATGAGTTGTAGAACAATGTTATTCACCGTAATGATAATCAGATGTGCCTGCCTGGAGTTATGGGGATGCACATTCAGATAATCAGAGTCTCAAATGGTTCTATAATGGAGACATATGGTGGTTGAAAGTGTCCTAATAATATAGGAGGGTTGATATGGAAAAAGGGAATTTCCATTTCTATGGAAAGATTATAAATTAACCTGATATTTTATATCTTTATGTTTGATTCACTGCTATATTTTCTCTGGAAGTGTCATGAAAAACAGTTTTTATCTCCTTAAAATAATGTTTATGTATATGTAATCATATGGAAATGTTAATTGGACTTACTGTGGTGACTGTATATACCTAAAATTAATGTAGCATTATATGTCAATTATACCTAAAAAAAAAAAAGATTGTTGTCACAATTAGCTGGGATGATGTGTATAATATTCATGGCACAGTGCCTAACCAAAGATGGGCAATCAGTAACTATTCACTGAATGACTGTTTTCACCCAGATATAGAGAGGCTTACAAGGGTGTCTGACAGAGAAATGAATGATGTTAGGTATGAAATCTGGATGAATTTGTTTTATATGCTTCTCTTTCACAAGGCAATTTAGTTCTAATCAAACCACGAGAGAATAAGGGCAGAAAAATCTTAAAGCAATCCTTTTCAAATTTTACCTGCATACAGATCACCCAGGGATCATTTGAAAATGAAAGTCACAATTTATGAGTGAGAACTGAGAGACTGCATTTCTAGCAAACTCCAGATTGTGCATATGCCACTGGCTGTCCTCTGAATACACCTTAGCACAGTCCTCAAGCAGTGGAGTACAAGGCCATTGAAGAAATACTGTGCTTAAACCCATATTCGTCTAGTCCAACCTTTTGTTCCCTGGAATAGTAACTTCAGGTTAATTAATTTATCTGTTTACGTAGCAGAAGATTATTTCATGTCTACTAGGTGCCTGGTGCTCTTTGGGTTCTAAGTATAAAATAATGAGCAAGGCAGATAAGAATCATGTCCTTATCAAGCTTGTACTCTAGTAGCAGGATCAGATACTAGACATGGAAAAATTCATTACAGTAGTTTCTAATGAAACTAGAAAATGAGGCTTTAAATTATTGGACTTGCTCACTAGTGAGTTCAGTTCAGTTCAGTCGCTCAGTCGTGTCCGACTCTTTGCGACCCCATGAATCGCAGCATGCCAGGCCTCCCTGTTCATCACCATCTCTCGGAGTTCACTCAGACTCACATCCATCGAGTCAGTGATGCCATCCAGCCATCTCATCCTCGGTCGTCCCCTTCTCCTCCTGCCCCCAATCCCTCTCAGCATCAGAGTCTTTTCCAATGAGTCAACTCTTCGCATGAGGTGGCCAAAGAACTGGAGTTTCAGTTTTAGCATCATTCCTTCCAAAGAAATCCCAGGGTTGATCTCCTTCAGAATGGACTGGTTGGATCTCCTTGCAGTCCAAGGGACTCTCAAGAGTCTTCTCCAACACCACAGTTCAAAAGCATCAGTTCTTCGGCGCTCAGCCTTCTTCACAGTCCAACTCTCACATCCATACATGACCAC
>SJYT01001774.1:0-11578 GCA_006410635.1 Cephalophus harveyi
CATCATTTTAAACACATTTCAAGAGTCTACAGCATGGGTAATTCCATAGTTTATTTAACCATTTCCCATATTTGGGGCTTTTGATTTCTTTCTTTCTAGCTTTCTTACATTAAAATTTTTTCCAGTTTTCCTCTTCTTTCTTTCCTTCTGTCTTACCCCTTCTCATTTTAGTAGGGACTCTGCCAAAACTTTGAGATATGACTGGTATTTTAAAACGGGTGACCGTCTTTGCTTCAGAGAAATATTTATATGCATGAATTTTGGATGTTGAGAAACTTGACAGAAAAAATGTAATGGCAATGCAACTATCCAAAAGAAAACCTTGAATCATGTGTGCATGTGAGTTTGTATGTATGTGTGCACGTGTATATGTGTGCAAGTATGTATGTATGTTCACCTGTGTGATAGATTGGAGGTATAGATATGTCAGTCATTAAGTTAGGCTTCAGTTGGAGATGAGTAGCTCCATTAAACAGAATTCCTAAAATTCATTTGCATTTCAGCAGGTTTGACAACATGGCCTCATAGTTTTGGGTTTAATGTGACAATTGGTGTAGACACCTTTTTTCCCTCAGCTTTATTGAAGTATGGTTGACATATAACATTGTTTAAGATGTACAGTGTGATACATTGATACATGTATATTGCAAAATGATTATGATGTGGATGCCTTTTTACATCTAGATGCTCTAATACTGGTATCTCTATGCCTTGAGGTAGAGGAGAGGAAGAACCATGTATTTAAACTGAAGTTTGGCTATTGGATCCCTCAGCTTTATTGAAGTATGGTTGACATATAACATTGTTTAAGATGTACAGTGTGATACATTGATACATGTATATTGCAAAATGATTATGATGTGGATGCCTTTTTACATCTAGATGCTCTAATACTGGTATCTCTATGCCTTGAGGTAGAGGAGAGGAAGAACCATGTATTTAAACTGAAGTTTGGCTATTGGTAGTTCTTCTATAGCCAGCTAATGTTCACAAAAACCTGTTGTGGAACCTTACATTGAGCATAACTTCCTAATTTGAAGAGGCTATGGACTCAGACTTTGAAAACAAATTTATGGTTACCAAAGTGGAAAGATAGGGGGAGAGATAAATTAGGTGTTTGGGATTAACATACACACCATTATGTATAAATAGATAATCAACAAGGACCTACTATATAGCACAGGGAACTCCATTCAATACTGTGTAATAACCTACATGAGAAAAAATAATCTGAAAAATGTGTACATATATATGTATAACTAATTCACTTTGCTGTATGCCTGAAACTAATACACTAATATAGATCAACTATACTATAAAATAAAAATTAAAAGAAAACACAGGTAAACAAACAAAGGCTACAGAGAAGAATCAGCATCATGACTGTGAGCATCCATGATGGGGCAAGTAGAGAGAATTCAGCTCAGGGAAGTAGAGCCCAGTAAGGTGGTAATGGCAGAGGCTTCAGATGGTGACCTCCCTGAGAGATGTGGAGGCAACATAAGGTACTACTTCTGGACTTTCAAGAAATATTCTAGAAGCTCTAAGAGCCAGTGCGGTTTAAATATTGGGATGCAAATACCAGCGTTAATATAACCTTACAGATAGATTTGAGGAGATTTGAGTAACATGACTAAAATTATGGTATTCAATCTTTGTTCATAAGTCTCCCTGCCCCATATTTCCAATGATTTTCTTAAAGATGGATTATCAGATGATAACTTACCAGATTTTTTCATCTGAGTTTGCCCCCCAAAGAAACCTATTTTGGGGCACAGACTTTATTTAGAGGATCCCAGAATGCCCAAGGAAGGAACTGGGAAAAATTTAAGTGAAAAAAAAAAAGCCAATAAAGGGAGCTATAATGAGTGGATTATCCATGTGAGCAACAGAGGCTGGAGCCCACTGGGAGTCTTCTGAGAAACCAGCCACAGAGACCAGCAATCAGGCCAAGGAATCTGTGCATTTATTAGTGTCTTTTTTCTTTGGGGATTCCTCTGCTAGGCTCATTAACTCCCCCATACCTCTAGGAAATGCCTCCTTGCAGCCAAACAGGATAAGAGAGAGATGTTGGTCCTAGAGGTATAAAGTTGTCAGCAGGCTGAACATTGTATATTTCCACGGTCAGAGCTCTGAAGTGGGCCCAGAGTTAGAGGAAGAGGCACGGGCAGCATCTGTTGCATGGGGCTCACCGGGTCTCTTTCCATCTCAGTACACTGCTCTTGTGATGATGTACAGCATGTTTATGGATTGTCATTCCCTTGCTTTCTGCCATCTAGCAGTCACAGGTTTCTAGATATCTGAGATAAAATATACCTCCAAAGCTTTTCCCAATCTCTGTGTTGAAGTTCACTTAAGCAACTAGGTGCAGAGGCCATTCTACCCTGAAGGTCAACTGGGATGCCAGTTTCTCCTTGGAAAGAAGAAATATCGAGACAGAAACAGGCTTGAAATATGGGAAAAAAATGTGCTACCATAAGCAGCCTCACTCTGAGGGTGGCCTAATTGACTTAGAGTTTTGGCTCATACTTTTGAAAATTCTCTTTATTTCTACCCCAAATTCAAGTTGTCTGATGTCAGTACCTATTTCTTTAAATAGCATTTCTTTCATTTTCCAGTTCTCCTTCATTCTGCTTGTAATAAATCAACCAAGAAACACTTTTCACCTTTACTGTGTCCTATCTTTCTTTCTTCCTTCTTAGTTAAGAATTTTGGAAAAAAAAAAAAAAATAGAGTGAGAAAAGTAGTTTACACTTCCTCACCGTGCAGTAACATTTCAACACACAAAAAATCTGGCTTGTACCTCCACCACTTCACAGAAAATGTTCTCATCAAATTCACCAAATATATATTGGAAAATCCAATCATTGCTTTTTGTTTTTATTCTGTTTGAACTTACTGATTACTCTGCTGAAATCAAGACTCTTAATACTGCATGATGAACATCTCCATTTGTACAATCTGCAGAGGTCAAATTAAAAGCTAACTTTATCATCTCTCAAACCAGCCACACCCCTTTATCCTGCCCCAAATTTGTTCCTTCTGTTATCTTGGTGATTACCACCATTTTCTGCCTGTAACCTAAGCAAAAAGAGTTGAAGTTATTTCAGAAATTTTCTATCACTTATTCTTCATTCAGTCTTACAGTTTTTATTTCCTAAATAAAATACATTTCTGAGGCTACACAATAAGTCATAAAACAATATTTCTTTGACTCTAGGCCTGTCTCATGCTCATGCAAAGTGTCTGACTCTTTGCCACCCTATGGACTGTGGCCTGCCAGGCTCCTCCATCTATGGGATCTTCCCAGCAAATATACTGGAGTGGGTTGCCGTTCTCCAGGGGATCTTTGAGACTCAGGGATCAAACTCACATCTCCTGCATTGCAGGCAGATTCTTTACTTCTGAGTCAAGAGAACCCCTAGTCCTGTCTAATTTTTAGTAATTCTAGTTTTCCTCAAGATCTTCCAGAACTTTTCCAGTGGGCATCATAGTATTTCAAAAACATATCACTCATCTCAGATCTGTTATTTAGCCTCTTTACCTTATACCTTCAATTGTTTCTGAGATCAACAGTAATTTACCCCCCTACCCCAGTATCAACTTACAGAAATCCCCAGGGCCATTGCTGTTACCTTACAGAAATCTTGCTCTGACTTCTGCTGTTTGTTTGCATTAAGGCTGTGGAAACTAAAAATTAAAATGCTGATCTCCAGTACACTGGGGTCACATGATTTCTAGTCATGGTTGCTTCTGATACTGCTGTTGCTGTCCATGACTGCCAATGCATACCTGGTGATTTAGTGGTCTCCTACATTATTTTTTCTTTATGATATTCCCTGACTCTTTGTTTGACTCTTGGCCAATTATGGCAGCCTGTCTTTTAGACAAACCCAGGTGCGACTGCCACCTAAGGCAAATGGAATTTAAGCATAAGATTGAGCCTCTGCTATACTGCTTCCAGTAAAATATTTGAAATTTCTCTGTGCCTCTTCTGAGAATCCAACTTGGAATGGTAGAAGACAGTTATTTGCCTGGGCCACTCCAATGTTTCTGTGGGGACAGACTCTTGAATACAGGGACAGACACTTCAAGATATGGGTGTGACACTTCTCCTGGCACACCAACGCAATAGAAGAAAAAGAAGGCCCTGGCACTACCTCATGTATTTCACACACTTTGGCAATGATGGTTTTTTTTTTTTTTTTTTCCTGGAAGTGAGAGTCTTCACTTATGTTCTCCTCTCACACCTGACTCTGACACCTCCACTTACCTGTGGGATCTTACTTGGAGAAGCAGCATGTGTAAATGACACTGTACTTTGTACTTGTCTTCTGTGCATATGGGATGACTGAGCTCTCCGCCTAGAGTATCATTGTCCTCTCCCAATCCTTTATGCACCTCTGATGCTAGAGTTACCCTAGACATGATGTCCTTCAAAGCCTATGTGATTGAATTCTTCTGCTTAACTTTCTATTCACTTTCTGGTCCAGGGGTAAGGTTACAATCCCTCCTGATTATTTGGTGGGTTCATAATACTCAGGCAGAGCCCAATACCATCTTCCTCTGGCTGGGAAATTAATTCACTGATGACTAGGGCCTTCCACAGTCTTCTGTGGGGCTGTCATAGCCAGCACTGATTTTATGGATTCCTGCCACCGCTTCTCTCACCAGCTCTGCTGCCTACACTGCTATTTGGGGACTAACAAGGTCATTACCTGGAACCCCCATGTTCTATGAAGAAGAGAAAGATGGAAAAATTTTATATATGTCCCTAGGCGCTGGACCAGAGGAAAGTTTATAATAAATACCTTGCAATTTTCCCAACTAACTAGTTCTTAGTATGTTAACTGAGCCTGTTGGGCTGAAGCCAAAGTTACACTTTGACTTTTATACTCTTAGGAATGAGTTCTTTTTCTTAAGTTCCTCAAGTTTTCATGTAAATAGATCTGAGTCTGTTTCACTAGTTTTCTTGATTTGTCTCATCATCTCAGTTTCCTACTATATCAATACTTTTATATGTATATTTCTTTTATCTTTGAAATAAAAATAAGAACAGTACACGCCTTGTGTTGTGATATGAATGGGACTGAATGAACGAATGTAAATGAAGCACTGGGAACAGAAGTCATCACAGAAGGCATGCTCCATAAATGTTAGCTGCTTGTTACTGTTACTACTTTTGCCTGAATTCCTGCAGAATTGTCTTTACGGGTTTCCTAATCCTTATTTGGAACTCTTCCGTCTAATTCTCTTATCGTGCTGTAAGAGTGATCTTTCTAAAACTGAAATCTGCTTGTGTCACATCTCTACTTCAAACCTTAGACAGGTCTCATAGCTTTTATCATGATGCTTAGACTCAGCCTGGCGCACAGGCCCATTGTCATCTTGTGTTGTCTCTCCAGTCTTGCTCCTACCAGTCTTTTCCAAACTTCCACTGTTCTTAGTGAGTTCTCTGGAAGCAGCACATTCTTTTGAATCTCCTTGCATGGTGCATATGAATATTTGTGGAAAAAATGTTGTCCCCACTTTCCTCTCTTTCATTTCTGCTCATTCCTCTCTTTCATTTCTGCATCACAACCCTGAGAAAACCCTCTAGTTCTTTGAGTTTGAATGAGAGAAGCACCTTCTCTGCCCGTTAATCCCTTCTAAACACATCCATACTAGCACTTGTCACGTGGTGCTAGAATTATCCCTTTCCTATCTGTTGACTCTCTTAATTGAAGCTCCCTAAGGACCCTGGTGGCTTAGAGGTTAAAGCGTCTGCCTCCAATGCGGGAGACCCGGGTTCGATCCCTGGGTCGGGAAGATCCCCTGGAGAAGGAAATGGCAACCCACTCCAGTATTCTTGCCTGGAGAATCCCATGGACGGAGAAGCCTAGTAGGTGACAGTTCACGGGGTCGCAAAGAGTCGGACACGACTGAGCGACTTCACTCACTCACTCACTAAGGGCCAAGAGTGTGTATTATTCTGTATCTCTATTACCATGTATCTTCACTGTTAGGAAATTAGAGATACTCAATGTTTGTTGAATAAATACCTGACAGAGGAATGAAAAATCAAGGTATGTGTGGAAGGACAGATATAATGAAATGCAGAGGAAGGGTCAGAGATTTCCTTTCTCACACTTGACTTTCACTTTGCACTGTTAGGATGGTAAAGTGTATCATGGAATTGTTAGGGTATTTCTGGGATCTTACAAAGTATGTGAAAAAAGGGTTTCAGATTCTCAGATGTTTCTGGCATGGATTTATATTTGTTTTGAGTTGTAGAAAGGGTCTGACACTGCCCCTCCTGTAGGCTGTAGAAATAGCTTATTTGTACTCAAAATACCCTAAGAACGTATCTTGAATATCTGAAATGCTGACATTTCAATAATCTTATTTCATTCTATAAGCTTCTCAGGGTCCTGCATTCTCTCATGTTTTTATCCCCACTAAGAAATAAGATTGCCTAATACGTATTTACATATGAAACGATAGCATATTATATAATATAGGAGTAGTGAAGAAAAAAGTGACTAAAGTCTGAACTGAATTTCTATGAAAAGAAGCTTTAAATTTATATTAGTGTGAAGGCTGTTTAAATAATTCAGTATTATTTTTCTTTGTACACATTTTTCTCACAGTGCGTAGTTTATTTGTGAAAATGCAAACAAGTGCTTCAGTCTGTATTATTCAGTAGGTAAAGTCTTTATCTCTATAAAGTAAATGTGGTTTTAAAGGCTTTATTAGAAGCAGAATTTCCCACGGTCATATTTGACCCAATGACCACATTATTTGAAAAAACTTAAAAATTCTTCAATAATAAAAAAATAATTTTCTTCATGGCAGTATTATCCAAAAAGGTCTTAAACAACTTTATGCCCTGACCATAAATGTAATATAGCATTTCACAATCTCTGCTGCTGAAGTTCAATTATTGAGTTTTTAATAGAGCACATCATCAGTAAATTGAAAAAAAATGACTCTAGGCCTGTCTCATGCTCATGCAAAGTGTCTGACTCTTTGCCACCCTATGGACTGTGGCCTGCCAGGCTCCTCCATCTATGGGATCTTCCCAGCAAATATACTGGAGCGGGTTGCCGTTCTCCAGGGGATCTTTGAGACTCAGGGATCAAACTCACATCTCCTGCATTGCAGGCAGATTCTTTACTTCTGAGTCAAGAGAACCCCTAGTCCTGTCTAATTTTTAGTAATTCTAGTTTTCCTCAAGATCTTCCAGAACTTTTCCAGTGGGCATCATAGTATTTCAAAAACATATCACTCATCTCAGATCTGTTATTTAGCCTCTTTACCTTATACCTTCAATTGTTTCTGAGATCAACAGTAATTTACCCCCCTACCCCAGTATCAACTTACAGAAATCCCCAGGGCCATTGCTGTTACCTTACAGAAATCTTGCTCTGACTTCTGCTGTTTGTTTGCATTAAGGCTGTGGAAACTAAAAATTAAAATGCTGATCTGCAGTACACTGGGGTCACATGATTTCTAGTCATGGTTGCTTCTGATACTGCTGTTGCTGTCCATGACTGCCAATGCATACCTGGTGATTTAGTGGTCTCCTACATTATTTTTTCTTTATGATATTCCCTGACTCTTTGTTTGACTCTTGGCCAATTATGGCAGCCTGTCTTTTAGACAAACCCAGGTGCGACTGCCACCTAAGGCAAATGGAACTTAAGCATAAGGTTGAGCCTCTGCTATACTGCTTCCAGTAAAATATTTGAAATTTCTCTGTGCCTCTTCTGAGAATCCAACTTGGAATGGTAGAAGACAGTTATTTGCCTGGGCCACTCCAATGTTTCTGTGGGGACAGACTCTTGAATACAGGGACAGACACTTCAAGATATGGGTGTGACACTTCTCCTGGCACACCAACGCAATAGAAGAAAAAGAAGGCCCTGGCACTACCTCATGTATTTCACACACTTTGGCAATGATGGTTTTTTTTTTTTTTTTTTCCTGGAAGTGAGAGTCTTCACTTATGTTCTCCTCTCACACCTGACTCTGACACCTCCACTTACCTGTGGGATCTTACTTGGAGAAGCAGCATGTGTAAATGACACTGTACTTTGTACTTGTCTTCTGTGCATATGGGATGACTGAGCTCTCCGCCTAGAGTATCATTGTCCTCTCCCAATCCTTTATGCACCTCTGATGCTAGAGTTACCCTAGACATGATGTCCTTCAAAGCCTATGTGATTGAATTCTTCTGCTTAACTTTCTATTCACTTTCTGGTCCAGGGGTAAGGTTACAATCCCTCCTGATTATTTGGTGGGTTCATAATACTCAGGCAGAGCCCAATACCATCTTCCTCTGGCTGGGAAATTAATTCACTGATGACTAGGGCCTTCCACAGTCTTCTGTGGGGCTGTCATAGCCAGCACTGATTTTATGGATTCCTGCCACCGCTTCTCTCACCAGCTCTGCTGCCTACACTGCTATTTGGGGACTAACAAGGTCATTACCTGGAACCCCCATGTTCTATGAAGAAGAGAAAGATGGAAAAATTTTATATATGTCCCTAGGCGCTGGACCAGAGGAAAGTTTATAATAAATACCTTGCAATTTTCCCAACTAACTAGTTCTTAGTATGTTAACTGAGCCTGTTGGGCTGAAGCCAAAGTTACACTTTGACTTTTATACTCTTAGGAATGAGTTCTTTTTCTTAAGTTCCTCAAGTTTTCATGTAAATAGATCTGAGTCTGTTTCAGTCTTCACTTATGTTCTCCTCTCACACCTGACTCTGACACCTCCACTTACCTGTGGGATCTTACTTGGAGAAGCAGCATTTGTAAATGACACTGTACTTTGTACTTGTCTTCTGTGCATATGGGATGACTGAGCTCTCAGCCTAGAGTATTATTGTCCTCTCCCAATCCTTTATGCACCTCTGATGCTAGAGTTATCCTAGACATGATGTCCTTCAAAGCCTATGTGATTGAATTCTTCTACTTAACTTTCTATTCACTTTCTGGTCCAGGGGTAAGGTTACAATCCCTCATGATTCTTTGGTGGGTTCATAATACTCAGGCAGAGCCCAATACCATCTTCCTTTGGCTGGGAAATTAATTCACTGATCACTAGGGCCTTCCACAGTCTTCTGTGGGGCTGTCATAGGCAGCACTGATTTTATGGATCCCTGCCACCGCTTCTCTCACCAGCTCTGCTGCCTACACTGCTATTTGGGGACTAACAAGGTCATTACCTGGAACCCCCATGTTCTATGAAGAAGAGAAAGATGGAAAAATTGTATATATGTCCCTAGNCTTCGGTGCTCAGCTTTCTTTACAGTCCAACTCTCATATCCATACATGACTACTGGAAAAACCATAAGCTTTGACTAGAGAGACCTTTGTTGGCAAAGTGATATCTCTGCTTTTTAATACACTGTCTACGTTTGTCATAGCTTTTCTTCCAAGGAGCAAGCGTTGAAATTTTAATTTCATGGCTGCAGTCACCATCTGCAGTGATTTTGGAGCCCCCCAAAAGAAAACCTGTCACTGCTTCCACTTTTTCCCCTTCTATTTTCCATGAAGTGATGAAACTGGATGCCATGATCTTTGTTTTTTTAATACTGAGTTTTAAGCCAGCTTTTTCATTCTCCTCCTTCACCCTTATCAAGAGGCTCTTTAGTTCCTCTTCACGTTGTGCCATTAGAGTGGTATCATCTGTATATCTGAGGTTGCTGGTATTTCTCCTGGCAATCTTGATCCCAGCTTGGGCTTCATCCAGCCTGGCATTTCTCATGACATACTCTGCACAGAAGTTAAATAAGCAGGGTGACAATATACAGCCTTGTCATACTCCTTTCTCGATTTTGAACCAGTCTGTTCCTTGTTGATTCTGATGCTTCTTGTCTTGCATACAGGTTTCTCAGAAGACAGGTGAGGTGGTTTGGTATTCCTATATCTTTAAGAATNTAAGCAGGGTGACAATATACAGCCTTGTCATACTCCTTTCTCGATTTTGAACCAGTCTGTTCCTTGTTGATTCTGATGCTTCTTGTCTTGCATACAGGTTTCTCAGAAGACAGGTGAGGTGGTTTGGTATTCCTGTATCTTTAAGAATTTTCTGTAGTTTGTTGTGATCCACATGGTCAAAGACTAACATAGTCAATGAAGGAGAAGTAGATATTTTTCTGAAATTCCCTTGCTGTCTCTGTGATCCACAAGTGTTGGCAATTTGATCTTTGGTTCCTCTGCCTTTTCTAAATCTAGCTTGTGCGTCTGGAAATTCTCAGTTCCTGTAATGTTGAATCCTAGCTTGAAGGAGTTTGAGTATAACCTTACCAGCATGTGAAATGAGCAAAATTGTCTGGTAGTTTGAATATTCTTTGGCACTTCCCTTCTTTGGGATTGAAATGAAAAGTGACCTTTTCCAGTCTGGTGGCCAACCCAATATTAATAGTCACAAAAAATATTTGAAATTCCCTCTATGTTTAAATTGTGGTAATTTATGTTGATATCACATTAAATTAAAAATAAAGCATAATGAATTCAGAAGGTAATATATAGGCAATTTTCAATTTACAGATGAGTTATTTTCCTAAGGTTCCTCTGCATGTTTATTGAATGTGACTTTGAGAACACAATGATTAAATTATCATTATGTAGTTGGATTCTTAGATCAGGAAATGGAAGTCACTTCTGGAGGTACTAGAGTACTAAATATTGCAACATTATTTCACTGGGAATGGGTATTAAGCATTTTGGGATTTGAGGAATATCTCTTGTATTATTGCCAAGGGAATGCAAACTAGCAATTCTAAATCTTGGGATTCTTAAAGCTACAGTGACCATATGCCTTATTTACTGAGTTGGTTCTAAGAGCATGTGATATTGAGGAACAAACACTCTACAGAGTGAGCTCCCTAAATCAGTAATCTGTTTGCTGAAAACCCTAGCTTGGTGCTCAAAATACAGCAAAGAATAAGACAAAAATGATTCCTGCTCTCACAGGACTTTCTGTATAATGGGGAAGACACACCATTAACATAGGATACAAAAATTATTACCATTAAAACATGTATTACAAAGAGAAAGGACAGGATGCTAAGTAAGTAGATAAGGAAGATCTCAATATTGCCATGGTTTGGAGAGAGCAAGAGAGGTGTCCATGAAAATGTGGAACCCAAAATAAGACTGGAAGTTATCTAGGCTGAGAAACTGGAGAAGGCAGTGGCACCCCACTCCAGCACTCTTGCCTGGAAAATCCCATGGATGGAGGAGCCTGGTGGGTTGCAGTCCATGGGGTCACTAAGAGTCGGACACAACTGAGCGACTTCACTTTCACTTTTCACTTTCATGCATTGGAGAAGGAAATGGCAGCCCACTCCAGTGTTCTTGCCTGGAGAATCCCAGGGACGCGGGAGCCTGGTGGGCTGCCGTCTGTGGGGCTGCACAGAGTTGGACATGACTGAAGTGACTTAGCAGCAGCAGCAGCAGCAGCAGGCTGAGAAACAGGGAAAACAACATCATTGAAGACCCTGAAGTAGAAGTTTCAGTATGTCAGATGAATTGAGAGATTGCCAAGATTACTGGATTATAGCAAACTAACAATGCGCCAGTGGAT
>SJYT01001774.1:11720-27064 GCA_006410635.1 Cephalophus harveyi
AGAATCACCCAAAGAATGTCTTCAACATAAATTTCAATAGTCTGATGCCTTAGTCTAGGCTCTTTTTACACCTGCAACCCTCTCTCCCACCTACCATGTAAAATTTTGATATACCTTCAGGATGGGGAAAAGGATGTAATTTTAAACTTAGGAAGTTCCCTAGGTAATTCTGATATGTACTGCCTATCCAGGATTGAGAACATTGCTCTAGGCAAATTTATTATGGACTTAAAAAAAAAAAAACCCACACACATAGAGTATTGGTTTAAAAGTGAGTTTTACCTCATGAAAAAAGTGTAATTAGTCCAGAAAGTTTATAATTGCATATTTATACATTTTTTCCCATTTTGTCACTTCTATCTATTTCTGTAAGAGTGCTATTAGAAGTGTGAAGTTAGAAAATGTCTAAATAATCATTAAATGTCAATATTTAAAAACAAATCACCCATGATCCTCCCATTAACATGCTCTGCTAAGCAGAAAATTTAAGTCTAGACCATGACTAATCAATCCACTGAGAGGGTTTCACCATTCACCGGGTGGCCAGGCTGTGCAGTGAACTAAGGTTAAAGGCAGGTAAGTGCCATACAAGGAAAAGACCAGCGCATGGTTTAAAGTCACTAAAAACAGACAATATGCACACCACGCTCAAGTGGTAACTAGTCTCCTCACAGCAGGAGGACAGAAAGAGTGCAGAAGGTCCAGCCCCTTGCAGTGCATAGGTCCCCCGTGACCTGTGCATCCACTCTGCAGCTGTCCAGTGTGGTGGAGCTGCACACCCTCCATTCCATGTGTCACTAAAAGGACCCATCTCTTCTCCATGCCTGGAGCTTGGAATGTTATGGAAACCTGGGGGTGTGCAGGAGGGTCTTGAGTCTGAAACAGAGACTCAAAGAGACTCATGCAAGGCTTGGGATGAACCTGGTTGGCTGCAGTCCATGGGGTCGCCAAGAGTCGGACACGACTGAGCGACTTCCCTTTCACTTTTCACTTTCATGCATTGGAGAAGGAAATGGGAACCCACTCCAGTGTTCTTGCCTGGAGAATCCCAGGGATGGGGGAGCCTGGTGGGCTGGCGTCTATGGGGTCTCACAGAGTTGGACATGACTGAAGCGACTTAGCAGCAGCAGCAGAGTACATCATGAGAAATGCTGGGCTGGAGGAAGCACTTAAAAGCTGGAAGCTGGAATCAAGATTGCTGGGAGAAATATCAATAACCTCAGTTATGCAGATGACACCACCCTTATGGCAGAAAGTGAAGAACAACTAAAGAGCCTCTTGATGAAAATGAAACAGGAGAGTGAAAAAGTTGGCTTAAAGCTCAACATTCAGAAAACTAAGATCATGGCATCTGGTCATATCACTTCATGGCAAGTAGATGGGAAACAGTGGAAACAGTGGCTGACTTTATTTTGGGGGGCTCCAAAGTCACTGCAGATGGTGATTGCAGCCATGAAATTAAAAGATGCTTACTCCTTGGAAGGAAAGTTATGACCAACCTAGACAGCATATTAAAAAGCAGAGATGTTATTTTGTCCAGAAAGGTCCGTCTAGTCAAGGCTATGGTTTTTCCAGTAGTCATATATGGATGTGAGAGTTGGACCATAAAGAAAGCTGAGTGCCAAAGAACTGATGCTTTTGAACCGTGGTGTTGGAGAAGACTCTTGAGAGTCCCTTGGACTGCAAGGAGATCCAACCAGTTCATCCTAAAGGAGATCAGTCCTGGGTGTTCATTGGAAGGACTAATGTTAAAGCTGAAACTCCAATACTTTGGCCACCTGATATGAAGAGCTGACTCATTTGAAAAGACCCTGATGCTGGGAAAGATTGAGGACAGGAGGAGAAGGGGACGACAGAGGATGAGATGATTGGATGGCATCACCGACTCCATGGACATGGGTTTGGGTAAACTCCGGCTGTTGGTGATGGATAGGGAGGCATGGTGTGCTGTGGTTCATGGGGTTGCAAAGAGTCAGACATGACTGAACGACTGCACTGAACTAACTTGTAACTAACATTTAACAAGGAATTCTGAGCCCAGATTGTATGTAAATGTCACCCTGCTCCCAGCAGCAGAGAGTCCTCAGCCCACAAGGGTTATAATGACTCTTTCCCAGGCTACTGGTTTCCCATGACACCAAACCTCTGGGAGCACTCAAGGCTTCAGATGGTTATGGCCGCAAAGTACTACATCCAGTTTGGAAATTCGAGTACATTTCATTCACTGGTTATTTCCTCCCCTCAAAGTGCAGGCTATCTAATTTCCTCTCTCAACATGTACGGCCTCCTTTCCCACAACTTACCTATTGATCCCTTCCTTTCATTAGAAACAACCTCTACAGTATTCTCAGGGTGTTGGAAGAATTGTTCTTTCTCCTCTTTGCTTCAAATAGAACCAGAGAATTATACCTTCAACATTAACCCTCAACCAAGGCTGCTCATGTAGTCCCCTCTAACCTACACCCATGCTTCTTGGAGGTAAGAGCAGCATTCCCCTAGCTCCCCACTGCTTTTGCCTCCTACCTTCTACTGTAAGAGTTCTATTTTGACACTCAAACCATCAGAGCATGTATCCTACACTTGGCTTGTCAAGACCATTTTCACAGTGAATGCTGGCACTCAGCTTATACCCTCCCTTTCTTCACCTTAATTCTTACCGCCCAGCTCCTTTGACTCAGTTGCTCAGTCATGTCCAACTCTTTGTGACCCCATGGAGGTAACCTGCCAGGCTCCTCTGTCCATGAAATTCTCCAGGCAAGAATACTGGAATGGATGCTCTTCCCTTCTCCAGGGGATCTTCTCGAACCAGGGATAGAACCCAGGTCTCCTGCACTGTAGGCAGATTCATTACTGTCTGAACTACAAAGGAAGCTCTTTATGAAGGTCAAGACTTATCAAATCCAATGCAAACTTTTCAGTCTTCACTTATTTCTCTGAGCCATGTACTCTTACCCAGAAACTAGGCCTTCCTTCTCCCCTGGGGCTCTCCCCATGTGTGAGGTGGTGGTGGTGTTCAGTTTTTTAGTCATGTCTGATTCTGCAACTCCATGGGCTATAGCACGCCAGGCTTCTCTGTCCTTTACCATCTCCTGGAGTTTGCTCAAACTCATGTCCATTAAGTCAGTGATGCCATCCAACCATGGATTCTGTAGACCCATTATGCTACCTCTCAGCTATTAGAAGAAAAGCCTATAAAGTAGATTTTATTAATTTTTTGTGCATTAATTCCATTTTATCCTTGAAAATATCATGTGAGATGTGTAGGAGAGGTATTGTTATAAACACATATTAAAAGAGAAAATGGAGCACAAAGTTCCTTTCCTCCAAGTTACACAAGGTGGCAGAAGCCAAAACCAGCACATTGGTCCCCTTCTGAGGCACCTCCTACTGTTCCAAGATGTGTTAGTGAAAGGATAAGGGTATAGCAAATGCCATCATAAACAGGTTTTAATTTAAACTTTATTTGTATTTATGATTTGCTAGCATGTGTTGGAAGTAATGATTGAAGTACAAATTCTGAGATTCCTAGATGATATTGCATCCAGAATACTGTTTCAAAGCTTATTGAAATGAATTAAGATTGGCTGATATGACTTTCCATCTGTAATTCTATGTATTTCTATATGAAAGAACAACCCTGTGAAACTTGCAATTAAAAGAAAGTAGAATGATAATTTTTATGTAACCTCTGTAGCAGAAGAATCTTAATGGTGGGTAATAAAATGTTGAAATGAGATATATTTTAATTAGGTAATAATACCAAGCTTTGTTTATTAACTACTCTGAAGGTTCTAATGAGCTGTGAATTTCTGAGGGTTCTTTGGCAAGGAAATGAGAACATTTAACAATTTCCCAAACTAATCTCATTATGGAGAATTCAGCCTTGCACAGGCTTATTTAAAAATGAAAGAGAAACGGAAAACTTCTTCACTGGCTTTTCATAATGTTGAATACAACTTCCTTTGTTCTTTTATATTTTTGAAAAATATTATTTTATACCTAAAAACTCATAGGCCAAATTTTATGTTCCAGGATAAGCATAATCAAGCTGAATCATCCTTTTGCAAGGCAATGTTTCAGAAGGACTTTCTAAGTTTGAGGTCCTCTCAAATCTCTGTCTTCACATTACTTAGAAGTGTGCTATGGCTATCTTAATATCACCAGGGAGCTGTGACCTTAGCTCCATCACTCAGAGGTCCAAGAGAGAAAACTCGGGGGATCTAAGTAGGAGGTGACCACAGCTTGCAGAGCTAGTCAGGGCAGGAACATGATATCAACCCAGATGGGTTAGGATCCAAAGTCCTGGCCTTTCAGCCATAGAAATCAAAATTGACATCAGTTCATCTTAATTACCCTGCATTGCCACCTTTATTACTGAAATCAGTTCTTTAAATGCAACTTCATGGGTATGTCCTCAGAATGTAATCCAATCACTTCTAAGAAGACTAATTTTCCAAAATTCTGAAAGGCAAATAAATAGCTGTATATTTTCTTGCCTTGTAGACTATTGGAAGATCCCTTTGTGTAAAGATTTTCTCTCCTGGGTTATTAAAGGTGTAGTATAGCAATGGGGGAAAAAAAAAAAAAAAACAACTTTTAGCTTTAGTTGAATGTTTATCTCTGAGAAGACTGCATTTTGCAAAATGCATTTCCTATTGTTCTCAAGTTTAGACATTTTCTTTACTGGCAATAACAAGAAATAATTTTCTTAAAAATAAGAAGTTTAACTGGTAATTTTAAAAGAATGTTTTCACAATTACAAAGCATATATAATAAAATAATATTTGTGGTGTTTATGATTCAGACACTTTAATCAGCCAAACTGGACTTAACCTTTCTATTTATCTTGCCAAAATGTTTTTTGGATTCTTGTCTTCAATATGTGATAACTATATAATTTACTTTAAAGGAGTTTCAATTGATGTAATTTGCAATCTTCTACTGATATTTTATCTTTTGGAAATCATTGGAAGACAGAAATATTCTCATGGAATATTTCTCTAGAAAGAGTTGCTAAGATTAGAACTAAATTTATCCATAAGCACACTTCGTAACGGGGAAGGCAATGGCACCTCACTCCAGTACTCCTGCCTGGAAAATCCCATGGGTGGAGGAGCCTGGAAGGCTGCAGTCCATGAGGTTGCTGAGGATTGGACACAACTGAGCGACTTCACTTTGACTTTTCACTTGCATGCATTGGAGAAGGAAATGGCAACCCACTCCAGTGTTCTTGTCTGGAGAATCTCAGGGACGGGGGAGCCTGGTGGGCTGCCGTCTATGGGGTCGCAGAGTCGGACAGGACTGAAGTGACTTAGCAGCAGCAGCAGCACTTCATAAGCTTGTTAGCTGACAACTTGTGGGACAAGTCTAGACTCAATTTTAATTTTGCCTTAGGCAGTGGTGGCAGTGTTATTGATTGCTTACCTGTTAATACACATTTTTGCTTATTTGAAATGTATGATTTGGATTATGTTGAAAGTTATCTCTTTTCTTTGGTATAGCTATTCAATGTCTGTTTGTATTGAATCAGAATTTTAAGAAGCTGAGATAATGAGATTTCTAACTTCATTAGAAAACTGATGTTTATTGTATACCAGTAGATTATTAACTCTTAAGGAGGCTCTAAGAATATAGCCAAATACCGTGTCTGTAGTATCTGCCCCAGATATGATGTGCTGATGCTAACATCAGTCTATTCTGGTTAGTCCAGATTGCTCAATTGCTTCCTCAATTGGCTCCCAGGTATAATCCTACCTGGGTGAAGGTTATTTCGGCCATAAGTCATAGACTAGAATACTGCATTTAAATGGAAAATCAATTTCTTAGGCTAATATAAGATGTTTAGAGCAAACATGTAGCCAAGAATAACCTAGTACTCTGCAAAGTTCACTGAAGTATTGTCAGTTTTTAATATTATAATTAAAAATTAGTATGAACCAACTTGTAAGAATTAAGCACAGATTTAAGAATTTTGGCAAAGCCTAAAAAATAAACATGGTAGTAGCAGTCTAATTGTATAGTAGTATTTCCCTGATAAGCTGGCTTACATTTGAATTGTGTGTAAAACTGAATTGTTTCTATTCACCTTAATATATTCAAAATAATTATCGTGACTATTTAAAAAAATTAAATAATACTCATCTGCTATAAAAATGGCATGGACAGCATATTCTTCACTGACGATGTCATTTTATTATTTGGCCCAAGGAATGGGTACAAAAAACATCATAATTTATGTAGTTATCATTGGAAAGTTGAGTTCAGTATTGACAATATCAAGTTTGCTTTTGGTACACTTTTTCAGTGCTTTAATCTTAAATAGTAGAACCCTGTCCATCAGATGAATTTATTCAGTATCCTGTGCATTTTATTGCTAATTCATTTTAATGAAACAACTAGAGGCCAAGCTGCTCAAAACTGAGTAGTGTATATATACATATATATATTATATATATATATAATATTTTCTCTTAGGACTGATAAGATGACCAATAGCATCTTCTCTTTGGTTCATTGAGGTTTTACTTTTTTTTTTTTTATTATTATTCATTTATTTATTCAGCAAGCATTTTTTTTAAATTTTATTTTTACTTTATTTTACTTTACAATACCGTATTGGTTTTGCCATACACTGACATGAATCCACCATGGGTGTATACGAGCTCCCAATCCTGAATCCCCCTCCCACCTCCCACCCCATATCATCTCTCTGGATCGAAAAACCTTTACCTACTTAAAAGTTGTAATAATAGTACCATGACAGTTCCCGTACACTTCACCTTGATTCACGAGTTGCTGATATTTTGCCATATTTGTTTCATATCTCTCACCAAACATACCCCCCACCATAATTAATCTCTTCTTCATTCTTCCTTTCTTTCTGTTTTTCTTCCTTCCATTCATAGTTCCTTCTTTCATCCCTCTTCCTTTCCTTTCCTTTGTTCTTTCCATGTCTTGCTCTTTATCTCTTTTCTACTTTATGCTTTTATCTTTTTAAAACTATTTGAAAATTAGCCTTAAAAATCAGCTAACTTATGAACTAACATACTTTAGAATATATATTTCCTAAAAGCAGACCTTCTCCTAAATAATAATTAAATTATCACCCTAAGAAAATTTAGATAATTTTTCTAATTGCCCCATAATGTCCTATGTAACTTCCTCTCCCCATATATTACATTTATCCACATCTTTTTAGTCTCTTTGAATCTAGAACAGTTCACCAGCATTTGGTATCTTTCATGGCATTAACATTTTTGCAGAGACCAGGCCAGTTGTTTTGTAGAAAATCCTTCAATTTGAATTTGTTTGATTGTCACCGTATCTACTCTTAATATATGATAAGCTTACATAATCTTAGCTGTGATGATATGCATGTGATATACATGTGATTATTGTTGTTCAATCACTCAGTCATGTCTGACTCTTTGTGACCATATGGACTGCAGCATGCCAGCCCTCCCCGTCCATCACCAACTCCCAGAGCTTGCTCAAACTCATGTCCATCGAGTCGGTGATGCCATTCGACCATCTCATCCTCTGTCATCCCCTTCTCCTCCTGCCTTCAATCTTTCCCGGCATCAGGGTCTTTTCCAATGAGTCAGTTCTTCACATCAGGTGGCCAAAGTATTGAAGTTTCAATATCAGCCCTTCCAATCAATATTCAGGACTAGTTTCCTCTAGCATTGACTGGTTAGATCTCCTTGCAGTGCAAGGGACTCTCAAGAGTCTTCTCTAGCACCACAGCTTGAAAGCATCAATTCTTTGGTGCTCAGCCTTCTTTATGGTCCAACTCTCACATCCATACATGACCACTGGAAAAGCCATAGCTCATCTTGTTCCCTTAGTCACAAGAACTTGGATGTAAAAACAGGAAGACCAGAACATAGGCCATTTATTCTTTAAAGATAAAGTGTAAATCAATTCATAGTCAAATTATAATTTATTTTATCACCATAAGAGTATCTAGACATTTATTAAATATTAGATAAGATGAGACAGAAATAATAATGAAAAACACTCATAAGATTTAAGTAGTTTTAGAATAAAGTGGGAGAGAAGACAAATACACACAAATACACAAAGTATTCAAATACAGAATTGTATGTTTCTATATATAATTATATGCAATTGTATATATACAGTTATATACAAAGTGCTTAGATGTCTGAACAAAGTGCTAAAAAACATACGGCAGATAACTTCTCATGGTTCATGGAGAGGAATGGGTTGGGGCTAAGGTGTTAGGACAGGATTTGTACTTGATATGGCACTTGAGGTATGAAAACAGTTTATGTCAGAAACATGCTCAGGTTTTAGCTACCTAGGCTTGGCTTTGAATTCAACTTTGTGCCTTTCTGGTCCACAGTTTACTCTTCTGTAAATTGGGGATAATAATATCTGTCCTGTAATGGTGTTGGAGAAGACTCTTGAGAGTCCCTTGGACTGCAAGGAGATCCAACCAGTCCATTCTGAAGGAGATCAGCCCTGGGTGTTCTTTGGAAGGAATGATACTGAAGCTGAAACTCCAGTACTTTGGCCACCTCATGTGAAGAGTTGACTCATTGGAAAAGACTCTGATGCTGGGAGGGATTGGAGGCAGGAGGAGAAGGGGACGACAGAGGATGAGGTGGCTGGATGGATGGCATCACTGACTCGATGGATGTGAGTTTGAGTGAACTCTGGGAGTTGGTGATGGACGGGGAGGCCTGGCGTGCTGCAATTCATGGGGTCGCAAAGAGTCGGACACGACTGAGCAACTGAACTGAATGTTGTTAGGACTGAATAAGATAATGGACATTTGCAACCCAAAATAAGTATTGAATAAATTGTATCTGTTACTAGTAATATTATTTACATGTAAGTGATAGTTCTTTTCAGAGAGAAGTAGAAGATGATGCAAGACACTGACTAGAGAAAAGGATCTTTTTGTTTAGTTAGCAGGCTTGTCAAGAGATTAAGGCTGTAGAGTTCTCAGTCTATAGAACTATGTTCACTAACTAGAGAAGAGAGGGTGTAATCTTTAAACAAAGATTTTTGGAAAGGGAAAGTGTTAGGATAGGATCTGTGTTTTATTAAATCAATCTGGGGATCAGTGTAAGTGATATGTTTGCTGAATCTTAACCTGAAAGGTCATAGAGAACTTGAAAGCTATAAAAGTGTTAGTCAGTTGTGTTCAACTCTTTGTGACCCCATGATCTACAGCCTGCCAGGCTCCTCTGTCCATGGAGTTCTCCAGGCAAGAATACTGGAGTGGGTTGCCATGCTCTTCTCCAGGGGATCTTCCTGACCCAGAGATTGAACCCAGGTTTCTCACATCACAGGCAGATTCTTTATCGTCTAAGCCACCAGGGAAGTCCTTAAAACTATATATGCACATAAAAATATAGGGATTTACAGACTTTTAAAAGTCATCTAATCACTACCCTGAGGCAGAAGGATATGATTTCACTGAGCTTTAGGGAGACATTATTTATACATCACTTTTAAAATTTTTGTATATTTAAAAATGTACATTAAGTATTAGCAAATTAAAACATGTACATAATTTATGAATAAATAAATGCACATATGCTGTGAGTGTACACACAAAATTTTTTTATGGAGAGATGACTGATATGAAATGCTTTGAGACATCCACATCAGAAGGGCTAGTTCAGAGTCAAGGGGTTCTGAAATCAAAGAAAGAAAGCTAGTTAGTATAGAGTTTCAATGGTCAGAATGAGTTTTAATGAGAATCTGACCTGGGTTGCTAACACTGAAATTGAAAAAGGGCTATATCTAAAATTTGAAAAGTAAATTCATCAAGAGCTTGGAAGCCATACTATCACTGTGGGTATCTTTGCTTATTAAAGATTTGAAGGGAATAATCAGATCAGCTGAGAAATGGCAGAAAATATACTCTATACTTGGGTAATACTCAGGAATAGGGATTTATTTTAAAGGCAAATGTAAGTTACTTGATACCAGTTTGCCTAGTTGGATTACAGAATTCAGTTGATAAATAATATGAAGAAGAATCATATGTGTGTTCAGTTTTCAGATGTGTTTTGAGGAAAAGTTGATTAGAATTTTCTACCTCATTATGTGAATTGAGTGGTGATAACTCAGTTAAAATGATTAAAATATCAATTAGCTACATGACTTTATGGAGAACAAAGTTGTGTGCCTTCCTGATATAGAGTCAATAGGTTATGGTTAATTTTGAGAAATGCACTTACACACTGTGTCTGAAGGAGTAAAGTTTGCTGCATCACACACTGTGATGTGATGTGGAAGGAAGTTGTTTTTTTTTTAATGAAAAAAATCAAATATGAATAAAGGGCATATATTTCTTTGTTTTGTAAAATGACAGTAATATATGTCATCCGCAATCTTGTCAATATAGAGGTATTCTTTGATTTTGTCATATGCATTTTTATAAGTTATCCTCAGCTCCCTGTCTTGCTCTGCATTCTGTCTTAGGACTACTATGGGCATTCAGTCATAAAAATGGAAGTCTACATAGAAAGTCCTCAAACTATTCTTAATGTAAGATCTATAATATTCCTTTTTATATCTGTTGATTCTCAGTCTCTGAGACACACCACTGTTGTATTATTTCAGTAGCACACCTCTTTTTCAGACCTGGAATGTAACTTCTGAAAACTTCTTTACTTTCTCAGTGCTCTGAGGTGTGAGCAACTGTGAATCAGATCTTAGCTTGTGAGGCCAGACAAAGGTCCTAAAACTATTCAGTGGTACCTGTCACAGACCTCTTGTCTTCCTCTAAGAATGACTCAGAAGTTTCAGTAAATTATGTGTCTTTAGATGTGGCTTAAACACTAATTTCCTTCCTGCAAACTCATGAGGCGATTTCTTAGGTTTTTTTTTTTTTTTTACAGTCTAGCAATCTCACATAGTCCTAAGACTCTCTTCCTTTTTTTTAAATTTTATTTTATTTTATTTATTTGGCTGTGTCAGATCTTAGTTGCAGCACGTATGATTTCTACCTTCACTGCAGCATGTGGGATCTAGTTCCCTGAAAAGGGATTGGATTCAGGCCTCCTGCATTGGGAGCACAGGCTTAGCCACTGGACCACCAGGGAAGTCCCTCTATTCCTTTTGATATATCCGGTTACAGATCAGGCATTCTCCCTATCTTATGGTAATTTTTCCAGTTCACCTCTTACCTTAAATGGCACTGTAAGGGCAATCCAATCACACGTTTTGTCTTGTCTCCCAAATTCAGCAACCTGACTGTCATGATTATAAGGCTTTCTGGGCTCATTTATGTCTAAAATGCTCTAAGTCCCTGAAATGCTACTTGAATAAAAGTGTCTTTTTTCCTCTTGACTTTAAGAACAGTCACAGCATATTATATCATTAAAAAAAACTGAAAAGGAAGGCTGCATTTTGGGGGGATTTCAGAAGGACCTTAAATTGCATATTATGAGGCATAACTAAATGCTTTTTTCATCAATCCATTTTCTCATTGCAGGTGGTCAATTCTCAGCTTCCCTCTTTGCCTTCTCTTTTCCTGATTAAAAATCTCTGGTTTGCTGGTCTTTGTCCTTATGACCATTTCCTTCCTTCCTTTAGCTTAGCTCCTCCAGTATTGTGTCTTTCTACCCTCTCACCTCTTTAGATACCACTAAGAACTGCTTCTCTATATTTCCATGCACTTTGTTATTCCAATCCACTAAACCATGTTCTCAAGTTTTTGATCTCTTTTCTAAGCCTATTATATCTCGCTTAGCATGGGGATGGCCTCCTGGTTGAAATGTACACAAAGGATCAAAGTAAAGTAGTAACTTAGGATGAAGGTAAATATCTCTAATTCCTTTCAATGTGATAGCTTTTTTCTTTACTACATTAATAAAAATTTCATAACTCTCAAAACAACTTATAAACATTAAAAAAAAATGATACCAACAGACTCAAGTTACTGATGAAAACTCTTAGCATTCAGCCCTTAATAGGGTTTCTAATTTCCTTCTTAACATATGTAAAGCAGATCAAATTGAGCACTCTTGACATTTAGACTCTTAAAACAAAACAAGAAGCCAATTTACACTTCCTCAGAATAAGTAAAAAAGAAAAAAAAAATCCACAGATGCAGGCTGCCCTCCCCTCAACTCCTGCATCAGGGTCTTATGGATTGAATGTTTCAAAAAAAAAAAAAAAAATCACAGTAGCTTAGTGGATTCACTGGATGTAAGAGAGAGCAGACGGTAGAGACTAAGTAGAGAGTTTGTCCTACTCTGGTTTTAGGTATGTGGCTTGAGGTTAGACCAGGGACTGATGGGTAATTATTCACAGTGGGAGAGCAGGGTCAGATATTAGTATGTCTCCAAGACGAACAGAATTCCCTCTATATGTTGCTTCTATTTGCTTCACAGAACATTGATGCCTTATGAGCTAGTGCCCATCTGTATAGTGTCAGAAATTGGAAGAGAATCCATGCCAGAAATTATGTAAATACTTACATTCTCTACCTCCAGGATATTTTTCTGCTTAAGATAGTTTTTATTGATCCTCCCGTTATATATACCAATATACCCCCTCTCCTATTTTGTCTAGTTAGCACAGGGCCATTGAATGCATACTGACATAGGATAACCTAAAAAATGAATTGTCAGTGGTTGATTGTTTTACTTACATTGTTATTTTAATGATTATATCCTACAAGAAAGAACATCTTAAGAATTATGATTTATAAAAGACATTACACCTAAGACATAAAGCAGTTAGTCAAATATAGGAAGATGAATATGTTAAAGGTAATTTATCAGCATAAAATATTTTAACTAAAATCGATTTGTACCACAGGTAATTATAATTAGTGTTTTGAAAGACTCCTTAGACTTGGTTTTCCTAAACAAAATTACAGAGCCTCAGAAAGGCAGGAAGAAAGACAGAAAGGTTAGAAAACTATGCAAACACCTAGCAGTTGAGAGTTACAAATACTGGATAATTTAAAATCAATGCATAACTATAAAGCATTAAAAACAAAAAACTAGGAACAGTTTAAACTCATAAAGCCACAACTAGAATAAGTGCTTCAAGTCTGGCGTTTCTTGTTCTCAGTATGTCATTCTTTCCCAAGGATATAGTTTAAAATGGCAACTAAATGTGCTAGAAATCAGAGTTCAGGACTAAATTTCATAAGGGAAATACTAAATAGTATGAGAAACAAAGAGTCTCTAATTCTGAGCATAATCTGTTCAAATATCTGCTGACAGCTAAACTGTTTGCGTATAAGGAACATCTCAGGAGACATGATGGAAAAGAAGTCAGAGACCTGGAGTGAAACATGGGATGCCCCAGATACAGACCTCTGAGTCTGATTTTTAAAAAATTAACTGTGTTCCTCAATCCTGCTCAGTTCAGTTACCAGAAAGGTGGAATTTTGGTCAGAGGACAGGGGCCCAACCGGCAGAGCACCTGGAAATTAGGGGATTCCCTGGAAACAAGGTGAAACAGAAAGCTTGAGCTCTGTAATCCACCTGAATTTCCAGTGTTTTAACAAATTTGGCAGGAGTGGGTGAGTGATAGGAAACCTGGCTTCAATTGCAGCAGCAGGAAAGCCTAAGAGCAAAGCAGAAATTTTAGTAGGTGTAAATCGCTGAACGTGGAGGGCGGGTGAGTGTGAAAGCAGAAGTCAGGCAGCTGCTGCAGAGTTTGCAGTTTGTTGTCAGGCAAGGTAACTGCCTAAGGGTGGCGGGGTGGGGACAGAATAATCAGAATAGGATAGAATTTGGAGTCACTACAACATATTATTTGCAAAGTCTTCATTTTCAACCAAAAATCAGGTATCCAAAGAAACAGCTAAATTTGACAGATAATCAGGAAAATAAAAGCAATCAATATAATCTGACTCCAAGGGAATTCACATATTGTATTTGGCAGACATAGATGTGCTCACCTCCTCTCATGAGCCAAAAATCACAATTGGCAAGACAGTTGTCATTGAAAAAGTCTGAAACCTTCCAGAAAGGATCTTCTACAGACATAAAGAAGGAGCCTCAATGAGACCATTAGGAAAGGCAGACTAACAATATAATCAAATCCCATACCCCATGGATGGGCAACCCATAAACTATAGATTAATAATATTACACAAGTTCTCTCACAGGAGTGAAAGCTCTGACACCCACATCAGGCCCCCTAGTCGGGGGCGGGTGTCCAAACTCTGGAAAGAGGAGCCCCCAGAGCAACTGGCTATGAGGGTCAAGAGGGTTTGATTGCAGGAGAACCACAGAATTGGGGGAAACAGACATGTCACATGGCTCACACAAAATCTCAGGCACACTAGGATCCAGGGCAAAAGCAGTCATCTCACAGAAGCCTGAGGCAGACCTACCTGCTGGTCTTAGAAGGTCTCCTGGCTCACCCTGGGGACATAGACGCCAGTGGAGGACATACCTGGGTGTATTCATCTTCCTATCCTGGAGGCTGTCATCTTGTTTGGGTCCTTATCACCAAAATCTGGCTCCACCCAAGAGCCCATAGTTCCAGTTCTGGGATGCCTCAAGCCAAACAACTAACTGGGTGAAGTCACAACCCCATCCATCAGCACTTGAGTGCTGTGCTAAGTCACTTCAGTCCTGTCTGACTCTTTGCGACCCTATGGGCTGTAGCCTGCCAGGCTTCCCCCTGTCCATGGGATTTTCTGGCAAGAATACTGGAGTGATACTGGAGTGGGTTGCCTGTAGATATCACACTAGATGTGGCCCTGCCCACCAGAAGGCCAAGCCTGAAACAGGAAGAAACAGAATATTAACCGACCAAGTGTGGTACTGAAATTGAGTCAGTAATTTAAAATCTACAATATACACAGAAAATTCTAAAGACTCTACCAGAAAACTACTAGAGTTCATCAATGAGTACAGTAAAGTTGCTGAATAATGAAATTAATATATAGAAATCTATTGCCTTTCTATAAACTAAAGAGATGGCAGAGTAGAAGCACATGCACTCATCTTCTCCTGTGAGAACTTCAAAATTACAACTCGCCAATGGACAGCCATCAACAGGAAAATGTTGGATCCCACCACAAAAAGAATTCCCACATCCAAGGGCAAAGCAGAAGACCCAACAAGAATGGTAGGAGGGGTGAAGTCACCTTGGGTCAAACTCCATCCATTTGAATTCCGAGTTCCAAAGAATAGCAAGGAGAGATGAGAGCCTTCCTCAGAGATCAATGCAAAGAAATAGAGGAAAAGAATAGAATGGGAAAGACAGAGATCTCCTCAAGAAAATGAGAGATACCAAGGGAACATTTCATGCAAAGATGGACTCAATAAAGGACAGAAATGGTATGGGCCTAACAGAAGCAGAAGATATTAAGTGGTGGCAAGCAT
>SJYT01001774.1:33987-61973 GCA_006410635.1 Cephalophus harveyi
TTAAGTTTTCCTCAAAGTGAGATAGGACTGACCCTTTAAGATTAACAGCATTTTCTGTCTGAATCTGATTGCTGCAACTGACAAAGAGAAATGTGAAAAAACAATAGTGACCAGCTGAATAAACATAAAGCCTGCAATTATGCAGAGCAGTCTCAGTTTTGTAAAATATCTTCTTGAAGGGAGAATATCAAAGACACATTTAAAGGCTGATCTATTCATATACCTTTTTTTGATCCATCATTTTCCTCAGCAGCATCCCAAGGCTCTCTTTTACTTAACAAAATACATCCATGAAGTTTCCTTTATGACCCAAATGTATCTGTGCCTTTTGATGTCTGTATTTTCCTGCTTTCTGTCTCTGTGCCACTTTCCACCAATTATATCAATCCACACCCTTGCTATAATAAGTAACATCTCTTATCCAAGAACAAAATGCTAATATTTATTATTATCTTGCATTTGATTAGTAGTATTCATCAGTTGTTTCCCTTGTCTCCCATATATTTCTTTTTTCTTCTTCTCCTCATCTTCTCTCAGTATTTGAACCATTAGTCAACATTTTCCTTCATTCTGTCATTCCGAAAAAAAAGTATTATTTGAAAACTTCTTTATCCCCAATGATTCTATTTTTAATCAATATTTGCACTTCATCCCAAGATTAAACAACTCTCTAAGCACTGATAAAATATCAAGCAATTGCAGTTAGAACCAACTTATGCCCTTAAGAAGTATCTGTGATGATGGAAAAGAACAAAACAATTTAAAGGAAGGTCGTAATAACAAGTGGGACCCAGGGCCAGTTAGAGAAAAAATTACAAAGTGTATAAAGCTTAACATTTCTCTGTGCCTCTACCAGTTCTTGTCTCTAGTCAAAATCAAGCCACAGGATTCTTGTTTAGTGAAGTCACCATACTTGCCTGGTATATGTCACTTGCTTATATTTCACATCTCTGACTCCTTCCCTGAAGCTGGACTTGTGGGTGTAAATGGCATAGGCAAAGTGTTAGGAGGTAACAATCTAGTTTAACAAAGTTACATCGAAGTGCCAATGATGGATAGCCCCTCTTAAGGTCCTGGCATGTTTTCATTTTAAAAGAAAGAAACATTAGAACCTAGATCAATCTCTAGTTAGCTTGTTTTCAGATGGAATTACAGGCTTAAGTTAAAACTATTAAGAGGAATATTAGTAGAAGATCAAAAGGATTTTCTGTTACTCCTCACACTACCTGCCACTTTTCTTTTGGTAAATAGGATTGAGGATGTTGAAATCCCAAACAAAAACGGTACCATAATGTTGAATGCTGGTGGAGGGGTTCAAAGGCTCGCAACAGAAGTAAAAACAGATCTATAAATATGTTGCAATTTGGGAGGAAGACACAAAAGGTTAGAAGGGAAGCAAGATAAGTATGTAAGATACACACGTGCTGGGCTCAGACATACGTATCTAACTCTAACTTCCCCCTGGGTCTAATTGACCTCATTTTCCCACAGCTTTCTCCTTTTTCAGCAGCTCTGAGTTATTTTCCTTGTGAGTTGTATGTCAAAGTCATATGATGACTTTGAGCAGACTGAAAGAGTATTTTTTTTTCTTCTCTATTCTTCCTTTTTTCTCTCTCTCCCTCCTTTCCTTCTCTCCCACCCCTCCACCCTCCCTCTGCTTTTATAAAGATAAAAGTGAAAAGAGAGGATGGTAATATCATGTTTTTTAAGAGGTTGAATTAGTTTGAAAGAGGGTCATAAAAATACACCTGATTGGAATAGGGTGTGGGTACAACAAGGATGTGTATGCTGTGTTGGTTTAATTGAACTTGTTTAATTATATTGGTGACTTTTAAAAACAATTGTGTTTTGCCTTGTGCTCTGCCCATTTTTAGTTTTTCAGATTATAGAGGTATAGGTATTGGGTCTTCCTCATGACCTTCGGGAAGGAAGAAGGCACGCCAGCTGTATGTATGAACTCTCTCTCCTGGGTATGCTCCTGTATGTCATGACCCTGTTCAAAAGGCCAGGACAGTATTGTTTACCAGGTTTTCTGGTCCCTGAAACCTACTCGGTTTCTCTAGGTTCCTTGTTAACAGCGAGGAAACACTCAGTAATACATCATAGTAGAATGCTTATTAGAAAACACAAGTTTCATAGCAAGTGACTTTCCTATGAAGTATAATAAATCATAGATTGGTAATAAATAGTAAGTGCTAGCTAGCTGCTGGAACAACACTTTCTTCCCGTCAAGATTAAGACAATTAGGTATCCATATAGATTTCTAAATTAAGTATCTGCTCTGTGTATGCAACTTTAAAACACTCCATTTGAAATAATAGTATCCTTGGCCATGAAGTGTGATGTTTTCACTTACAAAACTTTGAAGAGTCAAATTTACCTCTTATTTTTGTAATATTTAAATGAGTCAGAGAATTAGCTTTAATTATTTTTCCCGATTATATAATTTTTTAACCCTTTTCCCTCTGTTTATTGGGTACTTTGGTTGCATGTGCTTGTTTTAGATGCATTCTATATGGCCAAGAAATTAAAAATCAAATGCTTTCAGCTTAGGGTGCTGTAAACATTTTTACCCTCCTTTTTCTTTATGGAGTAACATCTCATACCATTTTTTAATGCATCAACATAGTTGAAATTCAGCTACAGAAATACACATACTGCCAGATATAGACTTTTAGCCCATTGGGGACTTCATTAGTAGATGTCTTCTTCAGTTCAAAGATGGCACTTGAGAATTTTAAGACTCTCTAGTTTACTAATTAGCTTATCTCCAAGGACCATGTTTAACATTGCTCAAACCTTTTTAACTTTTATTAATATGGACATTTGCATGTAACTGTTTTCAGTTTAATGTACCCAAATCCCCAGTCACATTCAAGGACAAGTGCTTTAGAACAGTTTAGGAATCCTGTTTAATGATTTTCTTTCATATTTATGTATATTTACTTATGAGCAAATAGTTTATTTTGTTCTACCTTTCTTCCAAAAGTGCAGCACTTTCACAGCATCATCTTTTAGGATTTGAAATAGCTCCACTGGAATTCCATCACCTCCACTTGCTTTGTTCGTAGTGATGCTTCCTAAGGCCCACTGGACTTCACATTCCAGGATGTCTGGCTCTAGGTGAGTGATCACACCATTGTGATTATCTTGGTCTTGAAGCTCTTTTTTGTACAGTTCTTCTGTGTATTCTTGTCACCTCTTCTTAATATCTTCTGCTTCTGTTAGGTCCATAGCATTTCTGTCTTTTATTGTGCCCATCCTTGCATGAAATGTTCCCTTGGTATCTCTAATTTTCTTGAAGAGATCTCTAGTCTTTCCCTTTCTGTTGTTTTCCTCTATTTCTTTGCATTGATCACTGAGGAAGGCTTTCTTATCTCTTCTTGCTATTCTTTTGAACTGTGCATTCAAATGGGTATATCTTTCCTTTTCTCCTTTGCTTTTTGCTTCCCTTGTTTTCACAGCTAGTTGAAAGGCCTCCTCAGACAGCCATTTTGTTTTTTTGCATTTCTTTTTCTTGGGGATGGTCTTGATTCCTGTCTCTTGTACAATGTCATGAACCTCATTCCATAGTTCATCAGGCACTCTGTCTATCAGATCTAATCCCTTAAATCTATTTCTCACTTCCACTGTATAGTCATAAGGCATTTGATTTGATTTAGGTCATACCTGAATGATCTAGTGGTTTTCTCTACTTTCTTCAGTTTTAGTCTGAATTTGCAATAAGGCGTTCATGATCCAAGCCACAGTCAGCTTCCGGTCTAGTTTTTGCTGACTGTATAGAGCTTCTCTATCTTTGGCTGCAAACAATATAATCAATTGATTTCGGTGTTGACCATCTGGTGATGTCCATGTGTAGAGTCTTCTCTTGTGTTGCTGGAAGAGGGTGTCTGCTATGACCAGTGCGTTCTCTTAGAAGAACTCTATTAGTCTTTGCCCTGCTTCATTCCGTACTCCAAGGCAAAATTTGCCTGTTACTCCAGGTGTTTCTTGACTTCCTACTTTTGCATTCCAGTCCCCTATAATCCCACCTAGTGGGATACTAATCACAACAGAAACCTTTGACATGAACCTGTATTCATTAGATGATACTCCAGGGATAGAGAGCTCTCCTGGTAGGTAAACATGTGATTCGTTTTATAAACTCTACTGTCCTATTCTGTTTTCTCTAAACTGTAATTGTAAAGGCCTTCATTTAGAACATTTTTGTAAGGTTATTGCCAGAGTTTTATCTTGAATCAAATAGAAGCAATTGGTGTTTATTTCCAGACATTAAAATTATACTGTAATATCACAGGAGGTATATTTCAGAGCTGCCTGCTCCTTTCCATCTCCACTGTCACTCTCAGAGCCCTATGTGAATTATTTTAGAGGTACAATAGACTTGTTTCCCTGTAATTTTATCCCTACCACTCCCTTTGTTGAAGTGAACTTTTTATGTATTTCGTTTGCTCATGTTCTCCCCTTGATTAAGACCTTTCAGTGGTTTTCCACTGCGTTTAGGAAGAAAAGCCTACATCATTGACATATCCTATGGAGCCCTGCAAGACCTGGCCTGCGCTTATTTCTCCAGTCTCACCTTACTCTCCATCCCTAGTGAAGCCCTTGCTTCACTGTCCACCTTTCAATCCTTGAAAATATCAAGATCTTTGCCACATTGCAGACCTTTCTACACATTGCTTTCTCTGCTGAAGTGAACATCCACTTGGTAAATTCTAATGTTCTTATGGAACTCAGATTAATGTTTTTTCCTCAAACTTAAATTAGATCATCCTTTCTTCTCTATCAGAGTACTTTGCCTTTTCATCACAGACCTATCCAGAATACTTAATTGCATATGTATTTGTGTAACTTAATCTGAAGTTTACCTTCCATATAAGAATGCAAATTCTATGAGATCAAGGACCATTGCCTCTTTTTATTGACTTCTGCATGTCAGTACTTAGGATACTGTCACATAATGAATTATAAATACCTGATTGTTTCTGAATAAATGAATAAAATATAATGTTGGATTTTTCAAGGTAGCTTCTAATATTTTTCTGTCCTGTCAGCAATCTAGTTTCTAATGGTAAAATTAACTTTCTTACATAAACAAGTGATGCCTTATTTTCAACTGAGCATCCATGGAAAGAAAGAGCATTAGTGGGGATTTATATGGACAACATCATATAGTAGTAGGAGAAAGCTGCATTTAACCAGCATATCTGGTGGGCAGTCTTTTTGTCATACACTACAGGTGATTCAAAAGAATCTACTCTTCAGCTGGAAGGGACATTCAGAACATCTGGTTTACTTCTGTCCTTTTAGACAATTCCAAATTATCTAGATAAGGCAGTTCATTGTGGTCTTAAAGTCTTTGCATGACTTTAAAAAAATGGCTTCCTTCTACAAAAGTTTTATTTGTATTTTTCCCTTATAAAATATTATATACCCAACCTAAATGTTTCTATTTAGTAGAGGCAGAATGGAGCTAATCACAACCCTCTGAGTCCATCTTCTCCAAATTATGATTATAAAGTGATGGGATTAATTTCCTTTTAGGGCTCCTTAAATGACTCTGAAAATAATTCCCTAAATTGGAATTGTAAAACAGTATCCAACTGATACAAGTTGCAATAAACTGCTTTGAAAGGAAAAAAAGAAAATCATTGTTGCTGTTCACTCACTCAGTCATGTCCGACTCTTTGCGACCCAATGGACTGCAGCATGCCAGGCTTCCCTGTCCTTCACCATCTCCTGGAGCTTGCTCAAACTCATGTCCATTGAGTCAGTGATGCCATCCAACCATTTCACCCTCTGTCGTCCCCTTCTCCTGCCTTCAGTCTTTCCAAGTATCAGGATCTTTTCTAATGAATCGGCGCTTTGCATCAGGTGGCCAAAGTATTGGAGCTTCAGCTTCAGCATCAGTCCTTCTAATAAATATTCAGGATTGATTTCCTTTAGGATTGATTGGTTTGATCTTGAAGTCCAAGGGACTCTCAAGAGTCTTCTCCAACACCACAGTTCAAAAGCATCAATTCTTTGGTGCTCAGCCTTCTTTATGGTCCAATTTTTCACATCCATACATGACTACTGGAAAAACCATAGCTTGACTGTATGGACCTTTGTCAGTGAAGTAATGTCTCTACTTTTTAATATGCTGTCCAGGTTTGTCATAGCTTTTTTTCCAAAGAGCAAGCATCTTGTAATTTTATAACTGCAGTCACTATCTGCAGTGATTTTGGAGCTCAAGAAATTAAAATCTGTCACTGTTTCCATTTTTCCCCATCTATTTGTAATGAAGTGATGGAATCGGATGTTATGATCTTAGTTTTCTGAATGTTGAGTTTTAAGCCAGCTTTTTCACTCTCCTCTTTCACTTTCATCAAGAGGCTCTTTAGTTCCTCTTCACTTTTTTCTGTAAGAGTGGTGTCATCTGTGTGTCATCATTTTTAAAATGTATGCTTATATGGTGTTTTGAAAGCATCAGCTTCAAGTTCTGTTCCCACAAGTTCCCTATACATTTAATGAGATACAGTATACTACAAAAAAAGAAATCTGTGACCAAAATAAAAAGTCTTTCAGAGTTAGGGCCTAGAGAGATCAAATTTCTTCCAAAGCAATATATCATAAGGATATGAACGGTTACACTTTCTTATTGATGATTTTGACTATATGACGTTGCTGGGCAGCTTCCTTTTCCATATAGATTAGTTTGATTCTACCAATGCCATTCCAAGAAAATCAGCTACAGCATTTGGTACCCATTTACTGGCCTTATGGATTGCATTTGTGGTTGATAGTCTATTAAATTACTGTGCAGATTGGATTCAGGCCAGTGGTTAAAATATTTCTATTAGACTCCAACAGCATACGTGTATTTCTTACAAATTCACATCACTCTCTTCACTCTCTTATCGTTCAGTGTTTCATTCTGTCTACGGAGGTTGAATTGGGTGCACACTCAATTTCACAGGTGAACAGAAGCCTGCAGTTTTTCTGGGCTGAGTGTTTGGGAGCAGAGAGCAGTGCCCAAAGTCAGTGTAAAGGCTTGTGTGTCACCAGGACCCTTTCAGGAGGACCTATGTCTCACTTAGGAAATATCAAAAGAGAAATTTCTTCCTATTTTAATCTGATTATTAAAGACCTTAAAACATATGTTTTTACAATTCATTGCTGAGATTTTTTTTCTATGTGTTTACTTAATCTGAGCCTTACATCTTTAAAAAGGCACCACATGCTTTGCTCTCACTTATTAAAACTAAACATAGCTCTCCTTGTTCTATGATCCATCCAAATCCAAATTATACTGTTATTATTATGTTGTTGTTGTTCTGAGAATCAAGACATAGCTTTGGGTTCAAGGATCAGTTTTTATTTAGAAGTTGCATATCCAGCTCTGATTATGTTTCCTTTCATTTTTGATTGCTTAAAAAAATAGTGTTCCATTCCAGGAGATGTGTGCTAAGAATAGTTAAGATGATCACGTCCTTCTGTTATTTAATTGGGAACAGTCCTTTGACCTTGAGACTGTTTATGTTCTGATACTGAAACATTCTCTTTAATTTGATCTGTGATTCCTTGGGGTTGTAGTGATGTGGTCAACAAGTTTTACTGAAGTTTCTCGGTAAATCCTATAACTTGTTAAACTGTTATTAAACCTCAGAGAGTCCGTGAAGAATAGTGGGAGCCTGTTACCCAGAATGACTGACGTATCACAACTGGCTCCTTCATTTGGCTGTTTTGGGCCCCATCTTGGCATTTTAGCCTTTCCTTAGAAGGCTATGAGGCAATTCTTGACAGCCTAAAATAAACATGCAGCTTTCCAAGGAATGAGAGTAACAGTGGTTCCTCACATCTGTATTCCTTTATTATTTGAATTCAGTGGACGTCTGTTTTAAGCATATGCTACAATCTAGTGTCTGTGCACCATTCAAAATGAAGAAGGACCCTCGGGAGGGAAGGTGAAGTGACATGAGATCTAATAGTTTGACCCATAGTGTATGTATAGCTATCATACTATCCCTGATCCTTAAAATAGCCCAGGAAAGTAGATATTCTCTCTACTCAAGTGACTTATCAAAGTCTCCCAGATTTTAAACATGTCAGAGGTAGAATTATAATCTAGATGAGTCAGTCTTTATCCTTCACTTTTGACCACCCTATACTACCTAGTGGGCATCCCAGGTGTCATTATTGGTAAAGAACTTGCCTGCCAATGCAGGAAATGTGAGAGACATAGGTTAAGTCTCTGGATTGGGAAGACCCCCTGGAGAAGGGCTCAGCAACCCACTTCAGGATTCTGGCCTGCTTAATTCCATAAATAAAACAGCCTGGTGGGCTACAGTCCATAGCATCACAAAGAATTGGACGCATATGAAGCAACTTAGCACGCACGCACATACTACCTAACAAAAAACACTATATTATACCGTGAGATAATTCAGATTCAGACTGGGGATATCCAGAAAGGTTTATAAATGAGCTAACATTTTATTTAGACTTGAAGGATGAATAAACTTTTGGAGAGCAGAAAAGGGTTGAAGAAATGGTTCTTCTAAAGGTTTCAGGATGAAAAAACATTGTGATCAAAGATTTGGAAGCGAGAAGGCCTGTGGTGTGTTTCAGAAATGGCAAACAACTTGATGTGGCCAGGCTATGAGATATGCAGAGAAATGCAGTGAGATCTTAGCTTAATGAAAGCCTTAAGCGTCATGATAGGGATTCACAACATTATTCTGTAGATGATGCTACCAAATAAGGGAAGAATCATAAAAATATGTTGGTTTTGTGTAGGATGTGTTTTTCAGCTCATCAACCCTGATTCTTCTCTTTCCTGGTCTCAAGGGTTTTGAAATCAAGGAAGAAAGAACACAAACAGAAATTGTCTTTGTGATAATTGTCTTCAGACAGCTATCTTAAGATAAACAAAAAGTAAAGACACTGATCTTAGTTTATCAGATAAAGTATTTTTTTGTGGCAGTAGATTTTAGGTACTTAAATGATTCAAGAGAGTTATTTTATCAGGTCGAGTTGGTGAAAATTCTATAGCTTTTCTTTCATGAAAAGTCTAAAATTTATTTTTCTATATCCCAGAGGGGAAAAATAATTCAGTATTACTTCATAGACATTTTTTAAAGTAAGTTTTATTTAACTTACTTTATAGATCTATTTTTTAAAATGGCAAAATTTTGACATCTAAAAGGTATTTGTAAATTAACTTTTTAAAATCTATCTGGAAAATAAAGTAAAAATTTAAAACAAAATAAAATAAAAGTTAGCTTTTCAGAAAAAATAAATAAAATCTATGTGGAATCAAACCTAACTTATATCCATCATAAATCAAATTTAATTCATGTTAATTATATTTGCCCTAAATTTTTTCCAGTATTCACTATTTAAAATTTTTTTCACTTTTTTTTTTTTTTACTTCATAGTCAAAAGAAACGCCCAAATTTACTTCAAAAGAAAGAGAGGTATTCAGGCTGAGGATACTCAGCCATCTATCTCCCCACATCTTAAAGTCACTTTCATATGGTCCTGGGAATGAAGGATGCTTCTGACCAGGTCTATTTCTGTCTCTTATACACATCTAACTTATATCCATCATAAATCAAATTTAATTCATGTTAATTATATTTGCCCTAAATTTTTTCCAGTATTCACTATTTAAAATTTTTTTCACTTTTTTTTTTTTTTATGTTTTTAGCTGTTAGTGTAATTTAGACAAACCTTATCTGACAGAGTAAAATCTAATCACAATTTTTAGGAAAGAAGTATAGTGTTGGCTATCAAATAAGCATAGATGAGCATAAAATTGTTTGATGTATATTCCATTACCATGAACATGTTTTTTGACGTGATTTTAGTCATGATCTTGGCCTGTTGACTCTGGGCTAACTTGAAAATGTGTTTTATCAGTAAAAAAAATAAGTACTGTGTTTGAGAAATGCATTATTTCTCTAGTGTTCTGGAATCTCTTGCTAATATAATTTGAAGTGAACTTTCTTTAGCTTGGCCTCCAGAGTAATCCGCTATAGGCATGTGGATGGTGAATACCTAATAACTGTCCCCCTAGAGGTGACAGAGAGTTGTATACACATTGTAAGTCTTGGCAAGGAGACAAGGCTCATCCATCCAGATTTTGCAGATGAAGACATATAAAGAAAAGAGAGAGGAAAAAAAAAAATCTATATTGAAGAAATGTTACAGCTGCAAATATTTTGACAACTTAGATTTTCCATGACACTTTGGTTTATTCTATCCATTAATTCAGCAATATTTACTGAGGTCTATTTATAGTTAGTCTGATTTGTATTTATGTTTAGTTCACTCTAGGCCCTGAACTAAGGTGATGGAAAGTGCAAAAAAAAAAGAAAACAAAGAAAACCTCTTCCTAATTATTTCTGTTGTTTTTCTTATAACTAATAAGTTATATGCAGTCATTAAAAGCAAGTGAAATCATATTCTTACGGATGCCTGGAAACATATTACATTTATTTTTTATTCACATTTCTCAAAAGATTTCTTCTTATGTTCATCTTGATTTCCAAGTGAAGGGAGCTTAGGATATTTGAAAAGCTGCTAAGAAGAGTAAGACGACTGTCAAAGAACATTATGAATCCATTGAAACAAGTGTGAATACTTATTAACCATTATTTTCTTTTGAAGTTTTGAAATACAATAGCAAACAGCACAGAGGTTGACAAAGACAAAATTTTATGGCATCATTTAAGGTGATACAGTGACTTGAGATAGGAAAACCACCTTCATGAAGTTTGAGGAGGAGAATTTAGAATCTAACCTTGCTACATATGAATATTACCTGCTTTTGACAATGTATCATTCATTTCAGTCACTCATTCACGTCCAACTCTTTGTGACCCTGTGGACTGCAGCACGCCAGGCTTCCCTATCCATGACCAACTCCTGGAGCTTGCTCAAACTCATGTCCATTGAGTCAGTGATGCCATCCAAGCATCTCATCCTCTGTTTTCCCCTTCTCCTCCTGCCTTCAATCTTTCACAACATCAGGGTCTTTTTCAATGAGTCAGTTCTTTGCATCATGTGGCCAAAGTATTGGACTTTTCAGTGTCAATGTATAGTGGTGGTAATAATGGTAATAACGATAATAGTAGTATGTAGTGTTTGTTGCATTTTTCTCTTATGCTATCATGCTAAATGCTTTATGTGTACTAGCTCAACTAATCCATATACAAACTTCATAACTACTATCAAATATCACAATACAAATGGAGGTGGAAACTTAGGCAGAAATCAGTTAAGTACCCTCCAAAGATTGTCCAGCAAGTATGCTGAGGCAAAACCACTCTGCCCTTGAAGAACAAGGATGTGGTTGAATGTTTCCACACAACCAGCAAATCTTCAAAGAGCAAAACTTATTCTGAAATAATTTTCCCTCAAGAGAGCCATTTACCATTACCTTGAAAAGGCCAACCTGCTTTTTGATCATACCAATAATTTTGTAAGACCCAAGTATAGATGGTGTGCAAAGGGGCTAAAGAACAATGATGTTAGATTTATTATTTCCTTTAAAATATTAATTGGATGAGTTGCCATTTTTCACTCATCTTGAGTTGCATTAATCCTGGAGGTCTTTTGCTCCAGAAGAACTCACCACTGAATTCTGTTTTAGTGCATCAGAGCATACCACTACATCTTGATTTATACAGTATAAAGTAGAATAAAGAAAACTGCATTGAGATTTTCTGTGACCGGATTTCTAATCTTGGCTCTGATCTTATGATTATGTGCAAGTTACTTTGTCTCGCTGGGCCTTCGTTTAGTCATCTGTAAAATAAAGGGGTTGATTAAAGATCTCTATGGCCCATCTCTAGCTCTAAAATGCTGTGACTCCACGATTTCTATTCCTACACAAAAGAGAAGCCAGTGAAAAATCAAAACAGGCTTATCTTCCATGATTTTCTGCCCACTTAATTAAGACTGAAATTGCATTGAAAGTATCAGAACAACCCAGTAATGTTTTATGTGGAATGTTTCAGTTTTGTCAGTTTTTTCATGAGTGAACCTGGTTAAGACTTTTAATTTATGGATCTACCTATTAAATGCTTTCAATATGAAAGCACTTATTACTGTTGATTAATAAGAACTCACTAAAAATCACTGATATAATCTTTCATTTTTTGAGTAAGAGTCAATAATAGGAGCTGTGTAATAACAAGATGACTCAGGAATCTTATAAATGAATAACTGTCAGTTATTGGGCAACATTGACATTCTAGTTTGCCTATATCACATCATTGATTCTCAACAGCATTTCTCCACAATATACATGGGCCCATAGAAAAAATGAGAACATTGAGATTACAGTTGGTAAGTAACAAAACTGAGAATGGAACTCATTTCTATCTCTAAATCTTGCACTGTTTATGAAAACACATTACCTCTCCTTAATATCTGAAGATCATTTCCTGCCTCCCCCACCACCACATGACCGTCAAGTGTCCTGAGAACTCACTAAAGAATTCAGTCTAATTATTATAATGCCCAATTGTAGTTTTTCATAGTATCATTTAAAAATTAGCTTATCAAAACAGCTAGATAAGCATAATGATGCGAGGAGTATTATTTTAGGTTGAAGGAGAGATCAGTCAAGGAGAATCTGTCATTCATTTCTTGTTAGCTGGCTTCATGCATTCCTCCCACTCGCCTTGGTGAGAATCCATCTGTGTCTGTTGCGATGACTGTTTTAAATCTCTCATCTTCCAGGTCAACTGTTGTATCACAATCCAGAGGAAGTAGTCTGGCTTCATAATGTGACTTAGTAGAAAGCAGCATGCCATATTCTGTGAGCCACATATGGTTTGAGGGTTGTAGGATGAATATCACTATGAGATTCTGGATCCAGTGATAGTGAAAAAAATCTGTTTTTCTCAATTCCGTGTGTTTTCAAAAATTGGAACAGGAATGTTTGGTTTCCAAGCTGTCTATGTAAAAGTGATTGCCTGATGTCCTCCAGTTCAACCAAATCATACAACAAAAATGAAAAAGCCCACAAATAAAACAATTTCATAAATTGCCTTTATGGAGAAATTTGTACCTGAAGGAAAGGATCCAATTTCCATTACTTAAATTAGCTCTTAGTATAGCTTTAATACACATCTTTTCCAGTGAAATCATTGAGTAGTGTGCTTGAATACACATCAGAAACAAACCATCCCTTTCTTATTCCATTGCATAATTCCCACAACAATTCTGGAAATAAATGCACTCACCAAGTTTTTTTGTTTTCTTTTGGGAAAGCATACTGTTTGAATGAGAGAAATAATGTAGCTTACTTTCAGAAAGGGAAATAGTTTTGTTTAGAATTGTCAAAAATGTATGCTATTTGCATATGATATTTTGAATTTTGGTCAAATGGAATACTTAAGCCATCTAACTGATACTATAGACTCTTAAAATTTTTTTTTATTGAAGTATAGTTACTTTACAATGTTGTGTTAGTTTCTACTGTACAACAAAGGGAAATCAGCCATGTGGGTATATCTGTCCCCGCCCTGGGTAACCTTCCTCCCCTAAATCCCCTCCCTCTTGGTCATCACAGAGCACCAAGCTGAGCTCCCTGTGCTATGGAGCAGCTTCCCACGAGCCATCTGTTTCACACGTGGCAGTGTATATATGTCAGTGCTGTTCTCCCAATTCTTCCCACTCTCCCCTTCCTTTGATATGTCCACATGTTTGTTGGCTAAGATCAAGTGAGGGTACTATATATTCTTATAGGATGGGACCTTCCCATGTTGAAGACTCTGTGGATTAAAGCCTCTCAGGTGGCGAAAGACACACAGAGAAGAGCTAAAAGCTGAGGCTGCCCAGCTGTATTTTTGATTGAGTCTCGGAAAACTCTCATTTCCATTGTTGACATTCTTTAAGAATAGTTCTCATCCTTGAATCCTAATGAAACCACTAAAGCTTATTAAGAAAAACAACAACAACATAACATACAGCTTCCTGGTAAATTTGTTACTAAAAAAAAAAAAAAGCTTTGAAAACAGAATTTGTCACCAGCTAGTAGGAAATGGCAACCCACTCCAGTATTCTTGCCTGGAGCATTCCACGGAGAGAGGAGCCTGGTGGGCTACAGTCCCTGGGGTCCCAAAGAGTCGGACATGACTGAGTGACTGACTTTCTGAAAAGCATAGAACTAGTCTGTACACAGTTACCAAAGTTTTCTCCCTTAGCTCTTTCAGGAGTAATTTTCCATACCTCCTATACTTCACATTGCTGGGCTACGAGAACAAAATGCGTATCATCATCATGTCCACTTAAATATTACTCACATAAAACTGTGCAGATTGCTGAGTGGGTAAGGATGTGATACGTTTCTTTCAGGCCTATTGCTTTATTTCCTTCAGATTCTTTATATTTGAGCAAACTGCTTATTCTGGGAGATAGAGTTAAGGAATTAAGATGATTGAGGCTCCATAATTAGACTAAGCACAGATGTAAGGAAATCATCTTTTCTTCTAGCTAAAGTCTGGATTAGTGGGCAAGCTATCATGTTCTATTAACACAGTTAGTATAGTCAGATCTGGTATTCCAATTTCAAGCTTGTACCACCTTTTAAAATCTACTTAGCCTTTTTAAGTTCTTCATAGTCAAAAGAAACGCCCAAATTTACTTCAAAAGAAAGAGAGGTATTCAGGCTGAGGATACTCAGCCATCTATCTCCCCACATCTTAAAGTCACTTTCATATGGTCCTGGGAATGAAGGATGCTTCTGACCAGGTCTATTTTTTCATCTCTTCCAGTACTCTGCTTGGGCAGCCACCCTCTTTCTGTCTCAGCTTTTCCTATGTTCTACTTCCAGCCTCTCTCCCTGGGATATCTTTTCCCTTTGACATGCTCAGATAGTTCATATGATACAGTCACATGTTATAAACGCACATCTAGAGATAAAAGAAAAATAAGCAAAGGGAAAGCTATTTACTTAACCTCTAGATCCTCCTTGAGCTATGCCTTATTTCTCTTCTCTTTTTCCAAACCAAGCAATTTGAGTGAATTGTCTGAACTCACAGACCCTGTTTTTCCTATGTTTATTACTTCATTAAGGTATAATGCAGCCAGGTGTACATATCTTAAATATACAGTCTGATAAATTTTGATTAATATAGACACCAAAGTAACCACCACTCCATTCAAGTTACAGAAATTTTCATAACCCCTGAAGTTTTCCTCATGCCCCTTTACAGTAAATCCCTGCCCTGCCTTTCCCTACAATTACTTGTCGGGTTTCTTTAACTGTAGATAATATATCTCCTGTCTTTTTTCCTTCCAATTTTGAAAACCACCTCAAAACTTACAAAAATTATGTAAGCACAGTACAAAAACTTCTTTTCCTAAGCTCTTTGAAATTAAATTACCAACCTGTTGCCCCGTCAATATTTCAGTATGTGTTTTTCTCCAACAAAGACATTTTCCTAAAGGACCACAATGAAACCATCAGAATTAGAAATGAGCTGCCGCAACACTAATGCCTAATCCTCAGGGTCCGTTCAAGTATCACCCATTAATGTCATTTGCAGCAAAAGAATCCAGATCAGGATCATGTGCTGCATTTAGTTTTCTGTCTCTCTCAGTTACTTTTCTTCCGGAACTGTTCCTCAGTCTTTTCCTGAATGTTAATCACTCTGCAACTGTAAAAAGTACAGGCCAATTATTTTATAAATTGTCTCTCACTTTGGTTTGCTTAGCATTTCCTCATGATTCTGTGTTCTCATGGCATCGTATCAGTGGCTCATGACTGTAATTTGTCCCATTATTGATGATCACGTTGATCACTTGATTAAGGTGCTAATTTCCAGGCTTCTCCACCATAAATTAATCTTGTTCCCTTTGTAATTAATGAACATTTCTTGAGGAGGTAATTTGAGTCTATGTAAATACCCCATTTCTCATCAAACTTTCAAATTTTGTATTTTTAAATTTATATCTGTATAAAATCTGGTTTTCTACTTTATTCAATTAAATTTTTACTATGATAATCTTACTATTGAATTTAAATCTTTTACTATAATAAATCCTTAATGCTCATAATGGCAAAGATTTGGCCAGTGACAGCACCTTCAAACTGACTTCTTTTCCTTTTTTGACATGTTTTCATCATTCCTTGTTACTTATTTTCTGGCATGACAGACAATCCAAATGCACCTTCTACTGCCCCAGGCCTGGAATCAAACATTTCTCCAAAGATCCTGGATTCCTTTTAGAGGAAAATGCAGTTTAGTAAGAAAGACCTGGTTGTGCTCATGGCAGTTGGTGTATCACTGCTTCCAGTTTCCCTCACTGGACAGAACTAGGGAATATATGCAAGTGTACATGCTTACACACATGCATTTATATTTATTTGTATTTTTATATATTGAAAATCATGAGTTCACACTGAAACTTCCAATTACAGTTCACACCCCAGAGTTCATTCTAGTTTTCCCCTTTTTCATGTCTGTAGCTGCTATCTGATTGTGAAATATAGGATCTCATTATTCTTAACATTTTTACTTAATTTGATGAATTCTCCTCTGTATAACCCATCTCATTCTTGGTACTGCCTTCTCTCCATATGGAAATTCTCCTCAGTGCCACTCAGACTCGGGTGCTGCGCTGCCATTTCCATGCCCTCCTCCATGTGTAGAGCTCGGAGAACTTGCTCAAGCACCCCCTCCACTTGCACGTTCTCCTTCTCACCCTATTTTGTTGTTGCTTAGTCACTAGGTCATATTCGACTCTTTTGCGACCTCATGGACTTTATCTCGCCAGGTTCCTCTGTCCATGGGATTTCTCAGGCAAGAATGCTGGAGTGGGTTGCCATGCCCTCCTCCAGGGGACCTTCCAGGGACTGACCCTGTGTCTCTTACATCTCCTGCAGGTGGGTTTTTAACAATGAGCCACTAGGGGAGCCTCTCACCTGACTTGGGATTCAGCATTCTGTGCTGGCAGGTGCTACCTCTCCCACATGGATGCTCTCCTCATTCTGCCAGTTCCCTGGCACTTGGACCAGGCCACTTTTCTGGGTGGAACACTGCCTCACTTGGAAGGGGTGCCAAAGCCTCATGATGGGCCATCTTCCCCAGCTCTGCCAATGTCTGTCTGTTTTCCCCACTGTTTGGTCTTTGATACCTGCACCTGTCTGCTCCTCATATACTACACTGCTCATATACTATCCTTGCCTCCCCGTCACTCTCCTCACCCGCATATGGCTCTGACACACTGTACCTTGCTACTGCAATCTGTCCTCACCCAAACCTTAGTCTGATGCCTGTCTGGCTTGGCCCCAACATAAGCTTTTTGGATTGAATTGTTTAGGAAAGAAACAGGAATTATTGTGAACTTAGTCATCCTCCCTAACCCACTGGCAAATTTGTTTGGATCCCTGACATCCAATGTGACTATAGGTGGAGATTGGGCCCTTAAGAATTTCAGGTTAAATGAGGTCTTAAGGGTAGGGCCCTAATCCAGTAGTACTGGTGTCTTTGTAGGAGACATCAGAGAAAAGATCATTTGACAACACAGCAAGAAGACAGCTATCTATAAGCCCAGGAGAGAAGCCTCAGGAGAAACCAGATCTGTTAACACCATGTTCTTGGCCTTGTCACCACTCAGAACTGTGAGAAATAGACTTCACCACTGTTTAAACCACTCAGTCTGTGATGTTCCATAATAGCAGCCCTAGAAGACTGATAGAGGAAGATAAAAGGAAGGAGAAGTAAAGATGGATGTGCTTCCTCTATATTTTACTTTATTAGTGTAAAGTAAAGCCGCTTTAAGCTGTTCCAGTCATCATGGTCGTGCTGGACCTCCTTTTATCAGAACCGTTATGCATTTTCAAATATAAATGTAAGATTTTAATGGACATCACTATAGTACAGTACCCTCAGTTCCTCCTTCTTAAAAATTTAGTTATTTTTTACTTTTTTAAAAATAAAAAAATTCCAGCTTTATTGAGATAAACTAATTGTGTAAGTTTAAGATGTACTCTGTGTTGATTTGATACACTTGTATATTGCAAAACAATTACCACCATATGTTATTTAACACCTCCATCACATCATGTAACTCCAGTTTTCGTTTTCCGTGTTGAGAACACTGAAGGTCTATTCTCTTAGTAACTTTAAAGTACATACTGCAGTATTATTAACTGTAATCATTATTCTGTACTTTATTGGATCTCTAGAATTATCTGTCTTATAGCTAGAAATTTGTACCCTTTCACTGACGTCTCTGCATTTTCCCTGCTCTAACCTCTGTTAACTTTTTCTATTTTACACCACTAACAAAAATTAACTTGAAATGGATTAAAGTTACAAACATAGACCTGAATCCATGAGTTTTAGAAGAATGCATAGAGGAAAGCTTTTTGACATTGGTCTTGGCAATTCTTTTTTTTTTTTGATATGACACCAGAAGCACAGTGATGTTTCTGTTTGACTACATCAAAACAAAAAGCTTCTGCACAGCAAAAGAAACAATCAGAATGAAACGGCAACCTTTATAAAGGGTGAAAATATTTGCAAATCATCTATCTGATTAGGAATTAATATCCAAAATATACAAGGGACTCCTATAACTCAATAGCAAAAAATAAGTAATACAATTACAAAATGGTCAGAAAAACTAAGACATTTTTCTAAAAAAGAAATATACAAATAGCTAACAGGTACATATAAAAGGAGCTCAGCATCACTAATCATTAAGGAAATGTAAATCAAAGTCATAATGGGATCTCCTCACCCCCTGTCTGAATGACTGTCATCAAAAAGACAGAAAGTAGGAAGTCTTGGTAAATTTGTAGAGAAAAGGGAACTCATGTGCATTTGTTGGTACATTGCTGTATCCACTCTGGAAAACAATATGGAGGTTCTTCACAGAATTAAAAATAGAGCTACCATGTTATCTGACAATCCCATTTCTGAATTCTATATCCAAAGGAAATAAAAACAGGATATCAAAGAGATATCTGCACTCCCTTGTTCATTGTAGCATTATTCACAGTGGCCAAGGTATGGTAACAAGTGTCAGTCAAGAGATGAATAGATGAGGAATATGTATGTGTATGTATTGTGTATATAATATATTGAAATATTATTGTATAATGTATTATTCTGCCGTGAGAAAGAAGGAAATCTTGCCCTCACACCACTTTATTCATAATGTCCTGTCATCTATCCCCACAAATCTACAGAATCATCCTTTTGCACCTGACGCATCTTCTTATCAACTGGGACCACATTTTTGGTTTCCAGAATTCCTCTCCGTGGTCACTGACTGACAGTGGATGTAGTATCAGTGCAAACAATGGGGGAAATTCTCTCTTATCTGTGGTACTCTTTGCAGTGAGCAGTGGCAGGGAAGGCAGGAAGTAGACTCTCTATTGCTCTTGAAATTTAAGCAAGTGAGATTTAGCAGCAGCTTCTTTATAGAGCTGCCTAATTAGAAGTAGTAATCTGTCTGCTGGCAGGTTAAGAGGCCCATGTACTTCTGCTAGGATACATTTTTAAAGACTTCTGGGACCCAGGCCAATGTCTGTCAGGAGAAGGGTTTTGCCTTTCTCGGAACAAAGGAGTATCCCAAAGAGCATCGCTCAAGCCAAGTCACTGGTCTAGGCAATCAACATTTTCATGTGAATGTCTCAAAGTATCTTGAGTTTAAGAGGGTCATATGAAAATGCATGTTGTGTGTGTGTGCATAAGCACACACACACATAACACACACACACACACATATATATATATAAATTCTTATACCTGTTTGTCCTTTTGAAAGCTTCATTTTAATTAAAGACACCAACATTTCTCTAGTTGCCCAAATTTAGGAATAGTTTTTCTTTCTTCCATATCCAGTTAGTAACAGTGTCTTATTGATTTTGCCTCCTTAACATATCTCCTATCAGTCAACTGCTCTCTATCCCCATATTCATAGCCTTAGTTCAAACCTCCAACCTTTCTTAGTTGGATGACTAAAATGAATTATTAGATGTTTTCTCTCTTCTCTAAGTTTATTGTCTATTTGAAAAGAGCCATTATTAGAATATTTGATGGGTTGTGGAAAAAGTGTGTTAGTGGCTCAGTTGTGTCTGACTCTTTGTGACCTCATGGACTATAGCTCACCAGGCTCCTCTGTCTGTGGAATTCTCTAGACAGAAATAGAACCCAGGTCTCCTGGATTGCTTCAATATACATATACATAACTCATCAATAATATACAAATGCCTAACCCATCAAATGGGCTTCCCTGGTGGTTTAGACAGTACAAACTCCACCTGCAATGCAGGAGACCTGGTTTGGATCCCTGGGTTGAGAAGATCCCTTGGAGAAAGGAATGGCAGCCCACTCCAGTATTCTTACTTGGAGAATCCGATGGACAGAGAAGACTGGCAGACTGTAGTCCATGGGTTGGACTGTAGCCAAGAGTTGGACATGACTCAACAACTAAGCATGCACTCCTGGATTGCACACAGATTCCTTACTGTCTGAGCCACCAGGGAAGCCTAGGTGGCTTGATAGGTTAGGTATATGTATATTGTTGGAAATGGGAGATGGCCCTTGTAAGCCTCATAATCCAACATTTCCCACCATTCCCAGAAACAGTGTAATATATCTAGACATTCCAGAATAAAATAAGAGCATAGGAAATGTGGCTGTTATGGTTAATTTGACTGGCTAGGAGGTGCCCATATGAAATATTATTTCTGGGTTTGTCTTTGAGTGTCTTTCCAGATGAGACCCAATAAAGTAGATCACCCTCCCCCAAATGTGCAGCCATTATCCAATCCATTGTGGGCTTGAATAGAACAAAAGGAATAGAAAGGAGGAATTCTCTTTTTGCTTCCTTCCTGCGTGCTTGAACTGGGACATCTCAGCTTACTTTCTACAGCCCTTGGACTGGGATTTAAGCCGTTGGCTGTCCTTTAGGCACTCAGACTTGGACTGAATTATATAACAGGCTTTTTTGTGTCTCCAGTTTGCAGACACCAAATTGTGGAACTTCTCAGACTCTGTAATCGTGTAAGCCAATAAATACCTCATGACTCTCTCTCTCTCCCCCCCTCTACTTCTCTCTCTCCCTCTCTCTCTCTCTCTCTGTGTATCTTCTACTGATTTTGTTTCTCTGGAGACCCCTGGCTAATATAGTGGTAGAATTATGCCACTGTACATGAATTCAGTTAATTAAATTGTTTAATTTGCCTTGTGACATTGTAAGCACTAAATTTTTTTCATCAAAATAGAACTAAAAAATATAAATTACCATATTGTGGACAGTCCTACTACTTAAATTCAGCTATTTATTCCCCCACCCCATGCAACTCTTTCTTACCTCTCCAGCACCATGGTGACTCATCTGAATTGTGCATGAACTGTACAAAATAGTAAAAAGTAATTGTACATACTTAAAAGGGGTTTTTCTAAAGCACTTTGGTGCCTCTGGCCCTGGCTCTGAGTATCTTTACATCTTGATGAGGCTCTTCCATGCTTAGGTCTCTGACTGATATTCTGCTGGAGGGATATCAGTACAGATGTGGAATCCAGGAGGAACTAAAGCATGCATCACAATGAATATGCCGTGAGTTCTGAACAGAGAGATATAATAAAGCAAAAATAACACTATGAAAATTAAATGTGGTTATACGTATTTGGAGAGAGCTCCTGGTTTAGTGCTTAACCCATGGTAGAAAGTCAGTTAATGTTAAAAGAACTGGTGAGCAGATATTAGAAGTGTTGTGAGGATGTGCCACCAGCTTGAATGATGAAGTGTGAGGCTGGCAGAGTTTGCAGGGCATGGTGCCTACATGGGCTGGCTTAAAGCTCTGTCATTGCACAGCCATGTATCTTTTATGTCTAGCACAGCATCTAATTCATATTGTATTCTGGTTGGATGTGTTTGCCTGTATAAAATTTTCACTGGCTGTATGGAAAATACACATACTTTTTGGCATTGTTTTTCCACTGACTAGGGGATTTGGTACACTTTGTCTCAGTGACTTAAGAAGTCACTGTGCCATAATCTCTTTACTCTCTGTTTCTTCAGGTAATTGCCTCTCACAGGTGAAGAACTATGACTGTTACTGCGTGAATTTCCAGGCTCATGCGAGAGAGATGCCCTTTTAGGACTGCAATGTTCTTAGTGGGTCTTTGGCTTGAATTCTCTTCTCCACAGCAGATGTTAATTTCACCTGGACTTAGTTTCAGGATTTAGTAAGTTTCCAAGGCCCCTGTAACATTGTTGTTTCTGGCAGCTAAAAACACTCAATTTTGTTCCCCTTTCCAGTATATTTTGGTAACAGTTGAAGAACAGCAGAGCAGCATGTAATGAAGAGTTTGAGCTCCTATTTTGGTACAGGTATTGGACCAAAAACACGGGCATTGTCAGAGGTCCCACAGCTTGTTTATACACACCCATCACTTTATGACACTTAAACCCTAAGGCACGGAAGCAACCAACTTCCCTGCAGATTTCTTATCGTCAGAGCAGTGGGTGTGATCTTAATCAGCCAACAGTGCCCATATGTTCCTCAGGTTCAAAGGAAGATTCTGAGCCAAGAATGACTGCAAAAGCCAGTCTCTTCATACCGTTTCTCTCAGGTAGCAGCACTAAATATGGCCCTCTGTAGGGTTAATTAAATAAAATGAAAAGCACAGTGGAACATTAAGAGATGAAATAGAAGATACTGTGTAGAAGAATGTCTGATGGTGATTTGATCTCAGTAGGAGATTTTGAAGAAAATCCCTGACAAAATTTTCATTAGGACATCATCAAATTGGTCAGCATGTGTTTCCAATTATGGGTTATCTACTCCAGAAATTGTAAACCAAAATAAATATACTTAGGCTTCTGGCTTATGGAAGCAAATATTAAATATAATGTTTATTGAACGTCAACATTCTATCTTGCATATTATGCAGAATACTCAAACTACTAGGAAGCCTTCTGTAAATGAAGATTTTCATCCTAGCAAGTTTCTTGCTTTAGCTTCCAATGACCATATTTACTTATCAACACTTAGAACAGACCTCAATATAATCTCTGCCTTTAGACTTAAGATTTTTGATGATGCTATTTTGTGTATTATAATACCATTTGTGGGTGTAGAATACCTCTCTCGGCTTTCTATAATAGTAATATTCTACACATTAGTTGACCGAGAATGAAATACTTTCTCACCGAGATAAAAACTAAAGCATTTGTTAATGATTATAATACTCCCACAGATGACACAATGCAGAGATTCTTATTTCAGTTGAAATTTAAAATTTAGAGACATAAATCATTAAGGAGTAAAATCCCTTGCCTATCATTTAGCCAGGTGCATCATGCCAATGTATAATTTAAATAAGCTTTTATTTTTTAAATACAGAATGCTTCCAATTATGTTAGTATTCTGTCCTAACTACTTTTTAACAGTTAGATGTCCCTCCTATAACATAGGGAAGAAAAAAAGATACTTAAGGATACTGTTGTTGTTTAGTCTCTAAGTCATGTCTGATTCTTTGCGGCCCCATGAACTGACAGGGAAAAATGTCCACCGTGCCAGGCTTCCCTGTCTTTCACTATATCCCAGAGTTTGCTCAAACACATGTCCATTGAGTCAGTGATGATGCCATCATCTGTCTCCCACTTCTTCTTTTGCCCTCAATCTTTCCAGCATCAGGGTCTTTTCCAATGAGTCAGCTCTTCACATCTGTGGCCAAAGTATTGAAGCTTCAGCATCAGTCCTTCCAATCAACATTCAGGACTAATTTTCTTTCGGATTGACTGGTTTGATCTCTTTGCTGTCCAAGGGTCTCTCAAGAGTCTTCTCCAACACCACAGTTCAAAGCGATCAGTTCTTCAGTGCTCAGCCTTCTTTATGGTCCAGCTCTCACATCCATACATGACTAATGGAAAAACCATATTTTGACTAGACAGACCTTTGCTGCAAAGTGATGATGTCTCTGCTTTTTAATATGTTTCTAGGTTTGGCATAGCCTTTTTCCCAAGAGACATTCGTTTTTAATTTCATGGCTGCAGTCACCATCTGCAGTGATTTTAGAGCCCAAGAAAATAAAGTCTGTCACTGTTTCTATTGTTTCCCCATCTATTTCTCATGAAGTGATGGGACCGGATGCCATGATATTAGTTTCTTGAATGTTGAGTTTCAAGCCAGCTTTTCATTCTCCTCTTTCACCCTCATCAAGAGGCTCTTTAGTTCCTCTTTGCTTCCTGCCATTGAAGTGATGTCATTTGCATATCTGAGGTTGTTGATATTTCTCCCGACATTCTTGATTCCAGGATTCCAGCTTGTAGGTCGTCCAGCCAAGCATTTCACATGATTAAGGATCCTAGTCTTTCAAAAACAGGTTTACTTTATGAAAATAAAAGTAAATGTTAATTAAAATAATATGAACATTAAAATCCATAGACTGTTCATATTTACAGTGAGGCAAAATATCACAGCTGTACATGACACTGAACCATAGCCATTGCTGTGAGCTTGGTCTTCCATATGCACAGGTGCTCATCAAATGTCTGCAATTCACTCAGTTCAGCACAAATATTTACTGGGTGTTTTCCAATAATTTTATAAAACACTACAACTTTCTATCACAGAGCATCTCAGATGATTACACAAAGACTGTTGGAAGCATCATGTAATGCATTTTTGTGTGCAGCTTTGTTCCTATGTAGATCAAAACTTGGAGAACATTGAAAAACACTGAACCAGGAGTCAGACAACTAAACAGCATTGGTACTTGTTGGATGTATGCCAGTCTTTCAACATTTCAATTTCCATCCTAGTATTTAAAATGAGAGATAGTAATGACTTCTCAGCTGCATGAGGACTTATTGAGAGCATATGTGTTTGAAAATTCTTAGTATATTCTAAAGTGTAGCCTCATTATTTTATGTATTGTTATAGACTGAACATGTCCTCCCCAAACTGATATGTTGAAATCCTAATGCTCAATGTGATGATGTTAGAAGGTAGGGCTGGCTTTTAGGCAGTATTTAGGTCATCAGAATGGGACACTCATAGATAAGATTAGTGTCCTTATAAGAAAAAGCATAAGAGAGATTGCCTTTCCCTCTGTCTTAGCCGTGTGAGGAAATCAGAAAGAGGGCTATCACCAGAAACCCACTCAGATGCTAACATGTCACTTTGGTTCAGTTTACACTGATATTTCTGATAACCTTCATAATACATTAACTCTTGCAAATCTCTTCTGTCAATCTAGTTAACCATCTCAACCTAGAATAAGTATGCATTATAGACAGGAGGATTTAAAAGTTCAGTTCAGTCATTCAGTCGTGTCTGACTCTTTGCAACTCCATGAATCGCAGCACACCAGGCCTCCCTGTCCATCACCAACTCTCAGAGTTTACTCAAACTCATGTCCATCAAGTCAGTGATGCCATCCAGCCATCTCATCCTCTATTGTCCCCTTTTCCTCCTGCCCCCAATCCCTCCCAGCATCAGAGTCTTTTCCAATGAGTCAACTCTTTGCATGAGGTGGCCAAAGTACTGGAGTTTCAGCTTTAGCATCAGTCCTTCCAAAGAACACCCGGGAATGATCTCCTTTAGAATGAACTGGTTGGATCTCCTTGTAGTTCAAGGGACTCTCAGGAGTCTTTTCCAACACCACAGTTCAAAAGCATCAATTCTTTGGCGCTCAGCCTTCTTCACAGTCCAACTTTCACATCCATACATGACCACTGGAAAAACCATAGCCTTGACTAAATGGACCTTTGTTGGCAAAGTAATGTCTCTGCTTTTTAATATGCTGTCTAGGATTATCATGGAGAAGGCAATGGCACCCCACTCCAGTACTTTTGCCTGGAAAATCCCATGGATGGAGGAGCCTGATAGGCTGCAGTCCATGGGGTTGCTGAGAGTTGGACACGACTCAGTGACTTCACTTTCACTTTTCACTTTCATGCATTGGAGAAGGAAATGGAAACCCACTCCAGTGTTCTTGCCTGGAGAATCCCAGGGACGGCGGAGCCTGGTAGGCTGCCGTCTATGGGGTCGCACAGAGTCCGACACGACTGAAACGACTTAGCAGCAGCAGTAGCAGCAGGTTGGTCATAACTTTTTTTCCAAGGAGTAAGCATCTTTTAATTTCAGGACTGCAGTCACCATCTGCAGTGATTTTGGAGCCCAAAAAAATAAAGTCTGACACTGCTTCCACTTTTTCCCCATCTACATGCCATGAAATGATGGGACCAGATGCCATGATCTTAGTTTTCTGAACGTTGAGCTTTAAGCCACCTTTTTCACTCTCCTCTTTCACTTTCATCAAGAGGCTTTTTAGTTCCTCTTCACTTTCGGCCATAACAGTGGTGTCATCTGCATATCTGAGGTTATTGATACTTCTCCTGGCAATCTTGATTCCAGCTGGTGCTTCTTCCAGCCCAGCGATTCTCATGATATACTCTGCATAGAAGTTAGATAAGCAGGGTGACAATATACAGCCTTGACATACTCCTTTTCCTACTTGGAACCAGTCTGTTGTTCCATGTCCAATTCTAACTGTTGCTTCCTGACCTGCATATAGGTTTCTCAAGAGGCAGGTCAGGTGGTCTGGTATTCCCATCTCTTTCAGAGTTTTCCACAGTTTATTGTGATCCACACAGTCAAACTGTGCTTTGGGATAGTCAATAAAGCAGAAATAGATATTTTTTCTGGAACTCTCTTGCTTTTTTGATGATCCAGCAGATGTTGGCAATTTGATCTCTGGTTCCTCTGCCTTTTCTAAAACCAGCTTGAACTGGTTGAATCTGGAAGTTTATGGTTCATGTATTGCTGAAGCCTGGCTTGGAGAATTTTGAGCATTACTTTACTAGCGTGTGAGATGAGTGCAATTGTGCGGTAGTTTGAGCATTCTTTGGCATTGCCTTTCTTTGGGATTGGAATGAAAACTGACCTTTTCCAGTCCTGTGGTCACTGCAGAGTTTTCCATATTTGCTGGTATATTCAGTGCAGCACTTTCACAGCATCATCTTTCAAATTTTGAAATAGCTCAACTGGAATTCCATCACCTCCACTAGCTGTGTTTGTAGTGATGCTTTCTAAGGACCACTTGACTTCATATTCCAGGATGTCTGGCTGTAGGTGAATGATTACACCATCGTGATTATCTGGGTCGTGAAGCTCTTTTTTGTACAGTTCTTCCGTGTATTCTTGCCACCTTTTCTTAATATCTTCTGCTTCTGTTATGTCCCTACCATTTCTGTCCTTTATTGAGCCCATCTTTGCATGAAATGTTCCCTTGGTATCTCTAATTTTCTTGAAGAGATCTCTAGTCTTTCCCATTCTGTTGTTTTCCTCTATTTCTTTGCATTGATCGCTGGGGAAGGCCTTCTTATCTCTCCTTGCTATTCTTTGGAACTCCGCATTCAAATGGGTATATCTTTCCTTTTCTCCTTTGCTTTTCACTTCTCTTCTTTTCACAGCTATTTAAAAGTTAGAGTGGCCCATAAAGGCCAGTTGCAGACAAGATCCAAGAGCTACATAAATGACTGCTTTTGTTGAATGAAGTAAAACCTCAACAGAAAGATGTGATGGGTAGTTGTTTCACAAATATTAGTACCTTATGTTTAGAACTGTGTTTTGTGTAATACCATTGCACAAAAGGACAAAAATAACAAACCAATTGTAAGTTTCATCTATCTTCATCCAGGCCATTTTTTTTAATAACTGGTGAGTAGTCAGGTTAGCAGAGAAGGCAATGGCACCCCACTCCAGTACTCTTGCCTGGAAAATCCCATGGACGGAGGAGCCTGGTGGGCTGCAGTCCATGGGGTCGCTGAGTCGGACACGACTGAGCGACTTCACTTTCACTTCTCACTTTCATGCATTGGAGAAGGAAATGGCAACCCACTCCAGTGTTCTTGCCTGGAGAATCCCAGGGACGGGGGAGCCTGGTGGGCTACCGTCTATGGGGTCACACAGAGTCGGACACGACTGAAGTGACTTAGCAGCAGCAGCAGCAGCA
>SJYT01001774.1:61982-101695 GCA_006410635.1 Cephalophus harveyi
GAAAACTTATTGTCTCACAGTGTGGGGTATTTTCAAGATATACATGCCACATTTGGATTCTCAAATATTTTAGCTATGCATAGGAATCTGATTTGACTCACCAGATTATTTGACTAAATATTCATATGATTGTATAGATGCAATAGTTTGTGTTATCAGCGTTTAAGAGGAATATGTACTATGTGCCATCTATGTGTAAATTTTTATTATTTTCATTCCTACATAAATCCGAAGTAAACCAGGCAATTTGATACACACTGGCACTTAAATGTATAATACAGTATATTCTAATGAAATTTAACTATGGTAAGGCCTTTGGATATGTATGCTTGGAAATTCATTTTGCTTGTTTTATATGAATAAATTAGGGTTGATGGTGTCAGTGTTAATTAATGACCAAACTAACTTTTCCCATCTCCATCTTTTACTGTGTAAATCATCTGCAGTTCACATACAAACTGTTATATTTGACTGGACATTTCATTTTCATCATTTTTTAATTTTGACCTTGCCATGCAGCTTGTGGGATCTTAGTTCCCTGGCCAGGGATTGAACCAGGCCCTTAGCAGTGGAAGCATGGAGTCCTAACCACTGGACTTCCAGGGAATTCCCACAGACATTTCATTTCTATAAGGCCAGTGTCACTACATGATTGTTCAAGCAAAATAATGTGAAATGTCTAGTTTAAGTGGAAGGAATCATAAAAAGGACCATGGAAACAGAGCCCAAAAAGAGGAGGAAAGGGGGGAAGAAGAGAAAGAAGAGATTGAAGGCGAATGTAGAGAAGAATAAAGGGGTTGCTGAGCAGGCAGAGGATTTTTGTTAGAGAAGTGAGAGTTGACCAGGAGGAAGAAGAGCCTTTCTCTACTCTTTCTAGTTTGAAATAACAATGACCTTGAACTGTTCCAGCTGCCATGGTGACATTCCTTTTTAATAACACTCTCTGCTCAGGTCCTCAGAAGTTCCACCACTTAACCTTAGCCTTCTTTGCTTTTCTTATTCCATGTAGCTTGGAAATTTCTCCAATCTTTTCACACTTCTGGATTCCAGAAGTTCCAGATCAGATCTAGGTCTTGACCAATGTGGGTTCTGGTGAGATCTCTTTTCCTGGCTTGCAGATGGCTATCTTCTTGCTTCATCTTTACATAAATTTTTTTCTGAAACTGCTAGGGGTGGAGGAAGGGTGATGAGACGATCTCTCTTTCTTTTCTTGTAAGACCACCAGTCCAGTCAGATTCAGGCACCAACTTTATGACCTTATTTAACCTTCATGATCTCCTGTTTCCAAACATAGTCACACTGGGGTTGGGGCTTCGTCATACGAATTGAAAATTGTGTATAATTCAGTCCATAATCAAAGTCTCTTTCCATGCTACTAGAATAAGAAAATCAACTTCAGTATCCTATAAATAAGTCAGGAAAATACTCTGCTGTCTTTCTACTTTTCCATTTCCTACTGATATGGTTAATTGCCTGACATATGGCTCCCTAAACCTTCAAACAAGATATACACTTACTTGTATGTCTCCAGATATGTAGATATATATGAAAATACCTCAAACTGTCAAATAAAATGGCTTTGAAATTCTGGACCTTCCTTGTAGCTGATATTCTAGGTGTTCTTTTCTGTTGTTAGAACTACCTTGATTGCTGTCCACTTATTCTTATCTATAGTTACCTGTGACTATGAATTTGCTTGAGTTTTGCATATTACATCAGGAAAGCCACTTACGTATTTGTATCAACTGCTTATCTGTCAAGATGTTTCCTTTCCCAGATTTTTTAGGCTTTTCAAGAGTTCTGCTTTCCTATCCAGAAATCCTACTTGATATCTTACCTGGGCTTTTAACCCATTAGTTATCAAATGTTGGTAGGCTTTTGTCCACTTTTTAAGGCCATTCATAAAAATTTTGAAGTTCAATGGTTTTGTTTTTTAAAGAAACATACAGCTAGTATATCATGTTGAGTATATTTTTTCTATACTGCCAATCATACCATTTATGGATTGACCAAATTTAGCCATACTTTTCCTAGGAGTTTCAGGGTACTTATTTATTTTTATGAATAAAAATATTTTTAAAATTTTCATATAGCCCATAAGTTTGCTTACAATTCTTGGATCCCTTAAATGGCAATATAGTTTCTGATTTTCCTTTCCAAAGAAACCATACTACTGATGAAAAAGGGTGTGCTTGTGTGTATGCTTGAATGTCTTATAGCGAGGAAATCTCTTGAGTTGTCATTATATGTTATTTCAGTTAGTATGTAAGGATGTCAAGGACAGCAACAGATATTCTGGTGAATATCCTGCTTCTGATCCACTTGTCTTTTGACTTTTTTTAGCCAGGCTAAATCTCTTCACTAGAGAGCCCTTAGTTTACAGCTGTCATTTCTCAGACTCTGTGACGCTGTAGAAATTCATGAGAATTCTCAGGCCCAGGGCTGAGATTTCCTATAGGTTGCTATGTAAAAAATCCAGGCTGGTGCTTTGCAACCTTTACAAAACTAATTGAATTTCTTTCCATCTGTTAATGATATCTGAAAAACTGCTCCTTACACTGTGACCATTGGCAGTCTGTCTGCTGGCACTGTCAGAGTGACAACTGAGAGGATTTAGTCCTTTGATATAAGACCCCAAGAAGAAATGCAGAGCAGTCAGTTAACATTCCATTTAATAAGCAATCACTCTTCTTTCTTATTTCTTTCTTGAGTATAATTGCTTTACAATGTTTTGTTTGTTTCTGCTATACAATGAATTAAATTAGCTATATGTAATGTGCTAGTTTCTACTGTACAATGAACTGGATCAGCTATATGTATACATACATCTCCTTCCTCCCACCCCACTGGGTCATCACAGAGCACCAAGCTGAGGTCCTTGTGTGGCACAGCACCTTCCCACTAGCTGTCTGTTTTACACAGACATGTCACACACTGCATATATGTCAGTCCTCTCTCCCGATTCACCTCACCCTCCCCTTTCACCTCTGTGCCCTCCTGTCCACTCTCTGTCTGCATCTCTATTCCTGTCCTACAAACAGGCTCATCTGTGCCATCCTCTGTATCCCATACACATGCATTCATATATGATATTTTTTTCCTTCTGACTTACTTCACACTGTATGATAGACTCTAGGTCCATCCACATCACTACAAATGACCCAATTTTGTTCTTTTTTATGGCTGAGTAATATTCCATCGTATATATGTACCACATCTTTATTCATTCACCTGTCGATGGACATTTAGGTTGCTTCCATGTCCTGGTTATTGTAAATAGTGCTGCAATGAACATTGAGGTGCATGTGTCTTTTTGGATTATAGTTTTCTCAGGGTATATGGCCAGTAGTGGGATTGCTGGGTCATATGGTAGTTCTGCTTTTAGTTTTTTAAGGAACCTCTGTGCTGTTCTCCATAGTGGTTGTATCAATTTACATTCTCACCAACAATGCAAGAGGGTTCCCTTTCCTTCACATCCTCTCCAGCATTTATTGTTTGTAGATTTTTGATGATGGCTGTCCTGACTGATGTAAGGTGATACCTCATTGTAGTTTTGATTTGCATTTCTTTAGTAATGAGTGATGTTGAGCATTTTTTCATGTATTTGTAAGCAGTCACTCTTTATGAATCGTGTGTAAAGGTTTGTATCTATCTAGAAGGCTCAAGTTGGAAAGAACTGGGAAGGTCAATAAAACAATTAGTACATGATGATTCTCTATTGTTTGTCTGGCATGTGAAGTACACATTATCTTCCTTTCCATAGGAAAATAATGACACACAGACACAATCAAGGTTTAAAGGCCATTTTTTCTCTGCTAATATAAATATATAAATTAAAAAAATGTGTCCTCCTTGTGAAAAAGGGCATAAAAATGAAAAATGAAATGAAAAGGTCAATCTAAAGCAAGAAACACTTGTTTGAGAGTTGAACTAATGGCCTCAGCATTCAAATACTGATGATCCACCTTTTCAGATCACCTTTTCAAATCACCTCAAATTAAGGAAAGAAATCCTGTTCTGATCCTGTTCTTCATTTGACTGTGTTTCTCGTCAAAGTTGTGGAAGATTTCATTTCTTCCTCCCCTATGGCCTTAGCCAAACCGCAGTACTGAAAAGAGGCATTTGTTTCAATAACTTGGAAAAGAGTTAATGTGGTGCATAATGAATTCTAGCTGGTTTGACTTGAGCAGTTCTGATTCACTTGCAGATAGGATCACATTTGATTTGGAGAGAAAGTTGGTGCCAAAAAGGAATTGTGCTGGGTTGAGACCCAATGGCTTCTCCTCAGCTACAACCTCAGCAATATTCCCTGTATCAGTTTTTGATTCAAGTGGCAGTAGCCCCTGAAAGCTTAAGAGAGAGAAAGAAATGTAGTGACATTTCAAATATCTATTTGGTATGTTTTATCAGTTGTGGACTTCACTCTCTTGCAGAAAGTAGCCATAGATTGTTCCCTGAGGGTTAGCCACAGAGGGCTCTAAATCATTTTAACTCTCTACTTAAATCTCTCAGGTACAATCTAATTTATAGTTTACATGGTTACATACCTTACTTTGGCCTCTTTGTCAGGACAGCCCGTGGAAAGTCACTGAGTAAGCCTGTTGTTCTTTTTATCTTTCTTCTTGTCACTGTTCATCTCATCTCCCCCCTCTTCCTGTCACAGAGTACCTCCCAGCCACAGACTTGCTTCTCAGTGAAGGCCATTCCTTAGATCCTCTTGATTCTCCTTGTGTTCATGGTCTGTCCATGGCTGCATGGCAGCAATAGATTTAATCAGATAAAGCAACTACAGCTAATGTGGAAGCAAACTGATTTTTTCCCTTTCCCACATGATCAAGTGCATTTAATGCCTTGACTCAGTAAAAAGCACATATCTCAGAAGACCCCTGTGGGACGTATGCGGTCTGAGAAATTAGTGCTGGTGCGAAAGGTATTTTTCCATCCCGTAGGTTTAATTAGTTTCTATAAGTACTACTCAATAGACAGAGATCAGACGGATGCAAGCCAGCCCACATGGTAAGGAATGAGATGTTTTGTTCTGTTGGATGTGAAGATAAAGCTAAAGATTATTTTACTGTCAATATGGTTGCACCATTTCTGTTCATTTTCTTTTCCTTCAAAAGTGTTTAAAAAAACATTATATGGAAACAGTTGAGAATATTTGTTTTACTATTGTTTTTGTTGTAGTAAAAGAGAAGTTCAAGGGTTTTATTGAACTGCATCATTTATAATCATTTTCCATTTTTTATAAAGTCATGGATTTAGTTCATATAAAGCATATAATGAAGTCTGTTAACTGCTAAATTTTTACTTTCAGTTACTATCTCTCTCATACACATACATACATATATACACCCACATAAAGATATTTCAAAGAATAAAGGACTCAGCGCAATCAGAAAACTGCTCCCTATAGCTCTCCCCACCTTCCCTTCATCTAGTTTATTTAAAACCCTGTGTAGTGCTGGGTAAAACCTTTACCAAGCTTTCTGCTAATTCATTGATAATACAAAGTACTCACTGGAAAATTCACCTCAAGGCAATTGTTTCCAGAATTAAAATATTAGGTTCCATGTCTTTTATTCAGTGTATCTTCTCCCCTTCCTCAACTCAGGCCTGTTCCACATAGGACAAGAATTATCTGGTGGGAAAGGTGGGGATAGCATTACTCATTTTGCCTGTCAGTGTTTTCACTCTCCTCTGGGTTTAAGAGGATAGCTCATGTTAGGCAAGAATGTTGGAGTGGGTTACCATTTCCTTCCTCCAGCAGATCTTCCTGGTCCAAGGATCGAACCTGGGTCTTCTGCATTGCAGGCAGATTCTTTACTGTCTGAGCCACCAGGGAAGCTCCTGTTTCTCATGGCAACCACAGAGGAGCTAGTGTAAGTACAAGCTCTTTCAATCTCTGATGCTTCACACCTGATAACATCCCATTGGCCAACAGAAAAACGCATTGTCAGTGGGCAGAGGATCTTCCCATGGAAGTGAGTTGGAGGGAGTGAACATTTCTGAACAGCATTTCCTTCTGCTAATAAGGGGTATCTCTTGTCCCTTCAGCTTGGGCCTCAGAATAAAAATATGTGGAATGGGACTGAGTTACAAGTGAGGCCACTGGACCCACAGCTAATAACTAAGGTGTTATTAAGCTGACTTCTAGCCAGTCTGCACATCTGTGAGAATACTTATTTTGTATGCTACTGATTTTATAGTTGTTCATTGTGTAGCAATAGGTATCAGACAATAGGAAATTCCATGTCAGCCTTCAGTTCAATTCATTTGTTCAGTCACGTCTGGCTCTTTGAAACCCCATGGACTGCAGCACGCCAGGCTTCCCTGTCCATCACCAACTCCTGAAGCCTGCTCAAACTCATGTCCTTGAGTTGGTGATGCCATCCAACTATCTCATCCTCTGTTGCCCCCTTCTCCTCCTGTCTTCAGTCTTTCCTAGCATCTATCAGCGTCTTTGCTAATGAACCAATTCTTCACATCAGGTGGCCAAAGTATTGGACTTTCAGCTTAACATCAGTCCTTCCAATGAATATTCAGGACTGATTTTCTTTAGGATGGACGGGTTGGATCTTCTTGCAGTCCAAGGGACTCTCAAGAGTCTTCTCCAACACCACAGTTCAAAAGCATCAATTCTTTGGTGCTCAGCTTTCTTTATGGTCCAGCTCTCACATCCATACATGATGAGGCCAACTCATTCTCATGTCACCCACACTGGTCTGCAGGAGACGTACCCCTTTGCCCTTGTCTCTGTCCCTTCAGCTGCATCCCAAACATGGCTCTCTATTCTGTGGTCATAAACTACTTCAATCAGTCTTCCAGTCTTTAGCATTACCCAGATGCAAGTCAGTTATTTTAAATCTTGAGTCACATATCAGGCTCTTGGAATCATCTTTATGAAGTCATCCCCATGCTCTGCTTGAGGAGTAGGGAGAGAACTTCTCACCATTCTCCTTTGGGATGATGTTAGTAGTTCTTGGGATGCAGATGATGTGGATGCTAAGGGTCACAGTTCAGTTCAGTTCAGTCATTCAGTTGTGTCCGACTCTTTGCGACTCCATGAATTGCAGCACACCAGGCCTCCCTGTCCATCACCAACTCCCGGAGTTCACTCAAACCCACGTCCACTGAGTTGGTGATGCCATCCAGCCATCTCATCCTCTGTCGTCCCCTTCTCCTCCTGCCCCCAATCCCTCCCAGCATCAGGGTCTTTTCCAATGAGTCAACTCTTCGCATGAGGTGGCCAGAGTACTGGAGCTTCAGCTTTAGCATCATTCCCTCCAAAGAACACTCAGGGCTGATCTCCTTTAGAATGGACTGGATGGATCTCCTTGCAGTCCAAGGGACTCTGAAGAGTCTCTTCCAACACCATAGTTCAAAAGCATCAATTCTTCGGCGCTCAGCCTTCTTCACAGTCCAACTCTCATATCCATACATGACCACTGGAAAAACCATAGCCTTGACTAGATGGACCTTTGTTGACAAAGTAATGTCTCTGCTTTTGAATATGCTATCTAGGTTGGTCATAACTTTGCTTCCAAGGAGTAAGCGTCTTTTAATTTCATGGCTGCAGTCACTATCTGCAGTGATTTTGGAGCCCCCCCAAAATAAAGTCTGGCACTGTTTCCACTGTTTCCCCATCTATTTCCTATGAAATGATGGGACCAGATCCCATGATCTTTGTTTTCTGAATGTTGAGCCTTAAGCCAACTTTTTCACTCTCCTCTTTCACTTTCATCAGGAGGCTTTTAAGGGTCACAACTCTGATGTTAATCCCTCCCTTTGTAACTCTGTGATCGCCTTTGGAATGTGGATTATTTGTTTCTTATTGTCTGGAAGCCTCATTAGAACTGATACAGAAAGATGTCCATTTTTCTATCCTGTTACAGAAAAACATATGTCCATATACATGTACAATGGGATCATGGTTTACATGTTACTTGTGTGTGTGTGTTAGTCACACAGCTGTGTCTGACTCTTTGTAACCCCATGCACTGGAACCCACCAGGCTCCTCTGTTCATGGAATTCTCCAGGCAAGAATACTGGAGTGGGTAGCCATTCCCTTTTCCAGGGGATTTTTCTGACCCAGGAATCAAACCTGGGTTTCTAACCTTGCAGGGAGATTCTTTACTGTTTGAGCCATCAGAGAAGCTGGCTTTACACTAAATATGAACATTTTTATCATTAAAAATCTATAATACCATTTTAAATTTAGAGTATAATATTTAATAATTTATGAAATAGTACCTGTTTTAAACTTGGCTTATTTCTTTGTTATTTTTTCTCTTATATTCTATACTGTAATGAACATATTATACTGTAACTTCACAGAATTTCTTGGTGCCATATGTCTAGTGGACAAAAAGCTTAGTCTTTACAATCTCATGTATCCGTTGCCATGTACTTTGTTCATTACAGCTTTGAGGTTTGCAGTTTCCTACATCTGTCTTTCTTTATGTAAGGTTGATATTATGAACTTTTTCACAGATGATATCAGAGATGTTAAGACTTTTCTATACCCTTACCAAGAGTCTTATTTTTCTCAAGTCAGTTGAGAGCAAGTTGAAAACAATGAGTTTTCACAATACACTGCATTTTATTGAAACAATCACTTTCCTAGATATATCCATTAATCAAATGTCCAGTGGGTCCTCGGCATTGTTCCTGGTGCAGAGGAGAATAAAGAACAATTGTGTGGTATATTCTATAGCTCCAAAGAGCTAGCTTCATGGACAAGAAGAAAAATGGACATATACAAAAATAAATAAATAATAAAGAAGTATATAGGGAGTATATGATCAGATGCTCCACTGGAAGATGTCAGCCTTACATTCATTTAGATTAATGCTGTAGCTGAGGTACAATGGCATATAGCAAGGAGTATGCTCTCTAGGCGGAGATTCAGATTAAGGATTTGAATCACCCCTTTGCCACTTATAAAATGGGTGATCTTGGAAGAAGATACTACTTTTTTTTACATTCAAGATTTTTGTTATTAAAAAGGAGCCATGCTAAAAGACTGTTATAAGAATTTGAGACATTATACCTCAAAGTTTAAGATCAAAATAGATTGGGGAAGTTAATTATTATTATTATTTTTTTTTGCCATAATCAAAAAAACAAATTAGGCCTTGAAGAAAGCACCAAATTGTTATTCAATAAAATATTGAAGTGGTTCCATTTCCTCAAAGCAATGTATATCCTTGAAACATTAAGAATTCTTTACTCACTAGAGTTGATTTTGTGGTTAGTATGCACAAGTCATATGCTACTGTGATTTGGGCATTTTTTTTTTAAAGTGAGTATATATAAACAAGAACCAAGGTTTACTTTTTGCAGAAATAATTTTCATGATATTTTGTGAATATAAATAAAATTTGTCATAATATTCTCAATTACCTAAAAATAAATCCCTCCATTTTACTGGGTACCAGTTTGCACCTATGCCATCTGGTTTCAATCTATATATGATTTTCTAGGCAAGAATACTGAAGTGGGTTGCCATTTCCTTCTCCAGGGGATCTTCCCGACCCAGGGATTGAACCTGGGTCTCCTGCATTGTAGACAGATGCTTTACCATCTGAGCCACCAGGGAAGTCACCATATATGAGTTAGATATATGGAAACAGTGGTAACCATAACATCTCTCTAAAACTCGGCAGATGTTTTGACATATTACTTCAGGTATCAGGCAGTACATATGAAATTGTTTTCAGTATCCATTGTACTGGTCCAAATAATTTCATCCAACTTCTGTAATACGTTGCAAACTTTTACATTGTAGCACTTAGAAAAATTTTACGTAATTATAGAATTAAGTTTTGTTAGGCTATCCTATTGTAGAACACTTTCTTCTTTCAATTGCTGAGACTGATGCCAAAAAAATTGGGTTTTTATATGAAACTAAAAATTTCAGACTCATTAATTGTGTGGTATTTTATATTTTTTTAAGGCAAACAGTATTAAATACAATTTTTATTATAAAGACCTTTAATCATGTAGGGTTTTTTTGTTTATTTCTAATAGCTGTTATGCTCTTTAGCAGGGAATTTTAACCACCAGAGAGAGGGTAGTCATTTTGTTTATTTTCAGACTGTACTCTGGACAATAAGAACATGATCAAAATTTACCTACTTTAATACTATTTATCACACTTCATTATCCATTGAATTTTATACAGTTTCAAATTATGAGACAGAATGTCCACTTATATTCAACCTGACGTCAATACACTGGAGCTTCTGAGAATTTCTGTAATCTTAAAATGCAGTTGACATGTCATTCACCAATTACCTTTTTCTACACTAAGGTGACCTGTTGTATTCACGATCTGTTAACCTGGAAAGTTAGGAAAGGATGTGTACTCCTGCTGGTTTGGATGGAGTTTTGTGTGTAAATTGTTGTGCGAGTGGAGAAATCAATTAAGTACCCTTGGAATATATGCTAGGCCTGGTGAGGGGTAGAAATGTTAGTCTGATTTAGAAGACATTTCTACAAGTTGAGAGAAAAAATGGAAAGTTGATTTTAGATTTCAAAAGGAAAGGTTGAATTAGGGATTTTTTTCTATATTTGGATCTATAAGAAAAGGAAGACTGACTGGGGGTAGTATTTGGGGCTAGATGTGAAAAATATTAGGAAAATGAACCATAGTACATAACTAATTTGCTTGCTTGCATCTTTTCTTTTGTTGGAGAGAATAAGCTTCACATTCAAAAGACTAGAACATTTATTGGTAATACAGAAATGAAGCCAAGCTATTGAAGAGAAAGTAAAAGTGCCCATAATTCTCTGAATGTGTTTGACTTTTCTGGACTAAGTTAATTGTAGTCTAGTTTCCTGAAAAAAATTATAGATGAAAATCACTGAATTGATGAATTTATAGATATGTAAAATTACTGAAATATTTTAAAAGTTATAGACCAAAATATAAGTAATGGAAGATTTGTTGTTGTCATTCAGTCACTCAGTCGGGTTCAACTCTTTGCAAGTCCATGAACTGCTGCAATGCCAGGCTTTCCTGTCTTTCACTGTCTCCTTGAGTGTGCTCAAACTCACATCCACTGAGTCAGTGATGCCATTCAACCATCTCATCCTCGGTTGCCCACTTTTCCTCCTGCCCTCCATCTTTCCCAGCATCAGGGTCTTTTCCAATGGAAGATTGGACACCAACAACTGCTATTCTTATTTTAAGGAAGGTAAGAAAATGATTCCTATAAACTTTAAATTGGGGGAAGTAATAATAATAATAGAAAACTTTCCAGTATGAATAACTAAAAGGATGGATTATGAATATTTAGTATAAGTAGCTGTGTTCAGTGGGAATAAGCATAAGCTCATATATTGTATATTGTGGCAAATTACAACTTGACTTATCACCAATATTTCTTACTATCTAATTTCCTATTGTTTTATACCATAGTAGTTTAGAACCAAAATGTTTGATTTATAGCCTCTTTTTTAGCTATGGAAAGACATTTGTCACATTTCTGACCAGTGAGATACATGTAAAATTTCTTGCCATTGCCCGTTTCCCCTTCATCTTTCTTATTTCTTATTCATGTAAATAAGAAGTGATACTTGGAGGTACAGCATTTTTCTTTGACCATGAGATTATAAATCAACAAGCAAAGGATGCATGCAGTATAACAGGTCAATATTAATAGAATAAACTCCAGGATTCAGTTATAAGTACCATAGCTGAATAGTACAAAACTGAGAGATAAGACTTATGAGCAGTACAGTTGAAAATACTTTTTAGTTGATAGGAAGCTCAATGCAAAGCAACGCATTATGTGATATCACTTCCAAAACTCTAGAGAATGCTTTAGCTACTCTGAACATAGTTCTCTTATATTCTGCGATTATCTGACCATGTCTAGGTCAAGCTAAAGGGCACTGAAAGATGTCATGGTGGTCTGAAATGAGGACTAAAGACAAATTATTTAAGTTGTTAAAGGGGAGACTTAGGTAGAATGTGACTGCTAGCTTTAAATATTGTTGTGTTAAGTCACACAGTCATGTCTGACTCTTTGCGATTCTATGTACTGTAGCCTGTCAGGCTCCTCTGTCCATGGGATTCTCCAGGCAAGAACACTGGAGTGGATTGCCATTTCCTTCTCCAGGGGATGGATCTTGCCCACCCAGAGATTGAACCACATCTCCTGCATCTGCTGAATTGGCAGGCAGATTCTTTACCAGTAGCGCCAAATGAGAAGCCCTTAACTTTAAATTTTAAAGGTGTTTAATGAGAAGAAGGCTGAGCGCCGAAGAATTGATGCTTTTGAACTGTGCTGTTGAAGAAGACTCTTGAGAGTCCCTTGGACTGCAAGGAGATCCAACCAGTCCATTCTGAAGGAGATCAGCCCTGGGATTTCTTTGGAGGGAATGATGCTGAAGCTGAAACTCCAGTACTTTGGCCACCTCATGCGAAGAGTTGACTCATTGGAAAAGACTCTGATGCTGGGAGGGATTGGGGGCAGGAGGAGAAGGGGACAACCGAGGATGAGATGGCTGGATGGCATCACTGACTCAATGGATGTGAGTCTGAGTGAACTCCGGGAGATGGTGATGGACAGGGAGGCCTGGAGTGCTGCGATTCATGGGGTCTCAAAGAGTCGGACATGACTGAGTGACTGAACTGAACTGAATGAGGAGGAAGAGTTTTAATGGTTCCAAAGCACAGAACTAGGACTAGGGGCTAGAATTTAGGATATATTTTACTGGGGTTAAAATGGAATAGACTAAGGAGACGTAAATTAGTTTCTGATTTCTTAAAATCAGAAGCAGAAGTTGGATGTCCAGTGAAAATGAACATTATAAAAATATTGATACATCTGATAGGGTTTGAAATATATAACTTCTAATATTATTAATGATGCTAAAGCTGAAACTCCAGTACTTTGGCCACCTCATGCGAAGAGTTGACTTATTGGAAAAGACTCTGATGCTGGGAGGGATTGGGGGCAGGAGGAGAAGGGGACAACCGAGGATGAGATGGCTGGATGGCATCACTGACTCGATGGACGTGAGTCTGAGTGAACTCCAAGAGATGATGATGAACAGGTAGGCCTGGCCTGCTGCGATTCATGGGATCGCAAACAGTTGGACACGACTGAGCGACTGAACTGAACTGAATATTATTAATAATTGTTATGCTTTCATATCATTAATCTCAACATCCTAAAGAGTAATATTTATCTTGCAGATGTTTGAAGTTAATCATATTTGTATATGTGATAAAAATTCTATCGATCAATAATTCAACTTCAGTAAGCATGTATTTTAGCTTAAATTTCAGGATGACAAGTTTCTCACTCATTAATACCCATTTTTATGCTTTACCACCTTTGAAAATAAAGGCCATATATTTAAAGCTATTGGGGGAAAAGTTAATTGTCTGGATTGTCAAATTCAGTTTGTTCCATGATTGCGCCTTAAAGGTCACGATTATGGATTTATCCCTGTGTGTGAACTCGATGCAGTTTATACTGAACATAAAAGCAAAAGACAACACGTTTGGCAGCAATTTACACCTTTACATACTTAATTAGTGGTCTTCCCAGTGCATTCAGTTCAGAACGGAGGCTGATGAGGAGAGGGCGAAAAAACTTGACTGTATACTCTGGATTGATTCCTTAAATTCCACGGTAGCACTGTGGTGGGAAAGACTGAAAGCTTCACACTCCACTGTGTCTGAGATTATGGAAGCAAAATATTCTCACCAAGTAGTTGCATTTGTGTGAAGATTAGAAGGTGAAAATGAGGGAGAGGCCATCTTTTGATCTATTTTTAGCAGTTATCACTGGCAGGTGTGGTTGTGGGATTAGTGGGTTCCCTACAGCAACAGTCCAGGCTTGTTGCTTCAGCCTCCTGGTGCCCTGTGGTTGGGGCATGGGAGGAGCTGGTGATTTGGCAAAGCTCCAGAGGCATCCTAGGAGTAGTAACTCTGTACAGTATTGTGAGTTTTTTCCTGGAGGTCCAGGGATTGATTTGCTGCTTCAATGTTTCTTATTTATTGAAGAAATTTTAATTCTTTTTATAGTCCCCTCTTGCCTCAAGTATTTGGAGTGCTTTCTGTACTGAACCGTCTCTAATAATTACTCACAACCAAGTTAAAAATGACTGGTGAGTGTTTGAAGTACTCCCTGGCACATAATAAATGCTACAGCTGCACTGAGATTCCTGAGTACTCAGTTATTTCCTGAGTACGTCATGCCACACCATCAGTGCCTTGACCCATGCTCCGCCAAGACCTAGAATATTCTATTCCAGGTTATTTACCTGACTAACTCCACATCATCTTTTAAATTTTGGCTAAAATACTCTTCAATGTAGACTCAGTTTTGAACTGAAATTAAAAGACACTTGCTCCTTGGAAAAAAGTTATAACCAACCTAGACAGCATATTAAAAAGCAGAGACATTTCTTTGCCCACAAAGGTCCGTCTAGTCAAAGCTATGGTTTTTTCAGTAGTCATGTGTGGATGTGAGAGTTGAACTATAAGGAAAGCTGAGCACCAAAGAACTGATGCTTTTGAATTGTGGTATTGGAGAAGACTCTTGAGAGACCCTTGGATTGCAAGGAGATCCAACCAGTCCATCCTAAAGGAGATCAGTCCTGGGTATTCATTGAAAGAACTAATGCTGAAACTCCAAAACTTTGGCCACCTGATGCGAAGAGCTGACTCATTTGAAAAGACCCTGATGCTGGGAAAGACTGAAGGCAGGGGAGAAGGGACAACAGAGGATGAGATGGTTGAATTGCATCGCTGACTCAATGGACATGAGTTGAGTAAACTCCGGTAGTTGGCTATGGACAGGGAGGCCTGGCAGTGCTGCAGTCCATGGGGTCACAAAGAGTTGGACACAACTGAGCGATTGAACTGAACTGAACTTACTCCTTACTCTTGATTTCTGGAAATCTCCTAGAATCCATAGTGCCCGCTTCTTGCCTCTCTCAAACCCATAACACAAAGGCCTGCTACTAAACAGCGAGGTTTTTGATTGCCAGCATCAAATCTTTTAATCTCTGCGTCTCGCACAATGTCATACAAATTGAAAGGAGTTGATAATGTTTATTGCATGAGTTAATGTATAATTAATGCACAACTGAGTGGAACATGAAAAGACACAATAATATTCATGATTTTAGAAACAAGGAACTTCTTTGTGCAGTTAATGCCCAGACTTTTAAAAACCTAGAAGAAATGTATGTTGGAATATTCAGGAATGAAGGGTCTAACTGTTTGCAACTTCTCTGACATGACTCAGAAAAAAACAGAAACATCTTTTTGTAGGAGAAAATAGTTACAGATTATCTTTCTGTCTGTTCATCTATCTATATTAAACAGGCTACAATATTTGCTTCATATATATGTGCATATATAATCATTCTTGTTGCTGATATGGAGAAAGTTTTAGAGATCTGGATAGAAGGCCAAACCAGTCACTGGATTAGCCAAAGCCTAATCCAGAGAAAAGCCTTAATTATCTTCAATTCTGTGTAGGCTGAGAGACACGAAGAAGCTGCAGAAGGAAAGTGTGAAGCTAGCAGAAACTGGTTCATGAGGGTTGATGACATCTTAGTGCAAGGTGAAGCAGCGAGTGCTGATGTAGAAGTTTCAGCAAATGATCCAGAAGATCCAGCTAACTAAGGTGGCAACACTAAACCATAGTGTTTAAATGTAAAAAAAATCTATTGGAAATAGAAGGGAACGACAACCCTGTCCAGTATTCTTGCCTGGAGGATTCCATGGCCAGTGGAGCCTAATTCATGTTCATGGGGTTGCAAAGAGTCAGACGCGATTCAGTGACTAACACTTTCACACTATGAGACTTTCATGGCTGGAGAGTAGAAGTAATGCCTAGCTTCAAATGACAGGCTGATTCTTTTATTCGGTGCTAATACAGCTGGTGATTTTAAGTTGAAGTCAGTGCTCATTTACCATTCCAAAAATCCTGGAGCCCAAGGAATTAAGCAAAATACACTCTTCCTATGCTCTCTAAAGAGAACAATAAAGTCTGGATGACAGCACATCTGTTTATCATAGTTTACTAAATATTTTAAATCCATTGTTGAGATCTACTGATGAAAAAAATATTCCTTTCAGAATATTACTGCTCATCAACAATGTACCTGGTCATTCAAGAGCTCTGATGAAGATGTACAATGAAATTAATGTTGTCATGGCTGTTAATACAGCATTCATTCTGAAGCCCGTGGTTCAAGGAATAATTTTGATTTTCAAGCCTTATTCTTTAAGAACTACATTTCATAAGGCTATAGCTGTCATAGATACTGACTCTTTTGATGAATCTGGACAAAGTAACTGAAAACTTGGAAAATATTCACCATTATAGATGCTATTAAGAACACTAATGATTCAAGTGAAAAGGTCAAAATATCAACGTAACAGGTGTTTGAAAGAAGTCTCGATTTCAACCCTCACAGATGACTTTAAGGTTTCAGTGGAGGAAGGAACTGTGACTTTGGTGGAAATGGCAAGGGAACTAGAAGTAGAAGTGGAGCATGAAGATGGGACTGGACTGCTACAATCTCATGATAAAACTTTAACCTGTGAGGAGTTGTTCTTGCATGAGGGAGGAAAGTGTTTTCTTAAGATGGAAACTTCTCCTAGTGAAGATGCAATGAAGAGTGTTGAAATGATAAAAAGTGTTTAGAATATTACATAAGCTTAGCTGATAAAACAGAGTTTGAGGGGACTGACTCCAATTTTGAAAGTAGTTCTACTATGGGTAAAGTGCTATTAAACAGCTTTGTATGTGACAGTGAAATCATTCATGAAAGGAGGAGTCAGTCTGTGTGGCAAACTTCATTGTCATATTTTAAGAAATAGATGCAGCCACTCCAGTTTTCAGCAGCAACCACCCTGACCAAATGTCAGTCACCAGCATTGAGGTAAGACCCTCTACCAGCAAAAGATACAACTCACTAAAGCTTCAGAATATGATTAGCATTTCTTAGCAAGAAAGTATTTTTTTAACTAAGGTAGGTATATAGGCTTTTTAGACATAATACTTTTACACACTTATTGGGCTTCCCAGATGGCTCAGTGGCAAAGAATCCACCTACTAACACAAGAGCTGTAGGAGACGTGGGTTTGATCCCTGGGTCAAGAAAATCTGGAGGAGGAATGGCAACCCACACCAGTATTCTTTCCTGGAAAATCCCATGGACAGAGGAGCCTGGCAGGCTATGGTCCATAGAGTCACAAAGAGTTAGACATGACTGAGCAACTGAGCATGCATTTTACACACTTAATAGACTATAGTGTAAACACAGCTTTTATATGCACTGGGAAGGCAAAAAAAAAAAAATTATGTGGCTCTCTTCATTGAAATATTTGCTCTATCTCCAAACTATAGTTGTAATTAAAAATACACTTAAAATTCAGATTTTGGTGCTACTGAAAAATCAGATGATCTGGAACCTCATATTCCTGTGAGGTACCAGTCCCCTGGGGGATGGTGATGAACAGGGAGGCCTGGCGTGCTGTGATTCATGGGGTCGCAAAGAGTCAGACACGACCGAGCGGCTGAACTGAACTGAACTGAACCAGTCCCTAGAGGGGAACTGTGGCTTCCTCCTTACAGAGTGATGTGTATCTTCAGCTCAACATAGTCCTTTCTTGCTCCAACCTTTCAAAGTGAAAAGGAAAGTGTTAGTCACTCAGTCATGTCTGACTCTTTGCGACCCCATGGACTGTAGCCTGCCAAACTCCTCTGTCCAAGAGATTCTCCAGGCAAGAATATTGGAGTGGGTTCCATGCCCTTCTCCAAGGGATCTTCCTGACCCAGGGAGAGAAACTGGGTTCTCCTGCACTGCAGATTCTTTATTGTCTGAGCTAACCTCTGATAAACTGAGACCAAATATCAGTTGTCTTATCATCATAACATGTGTATCGTTGATTATTTTACAAGAAAGTGAAAGTAAGTATTTCTTGTATGCTGTAAAAACATAAGGGAGAGGAACTGTCTCCCACTATAGTGGAAGAAAGCCACATATACTAAAAATGAGAAAATATCATATTTCCTTGTGGAAATGAACATTATCCCTATGCATTTCTTATGCAAAAGTGTCTTTCAAAAAATTGCAACCTGACACAAGGTGTTTGCCTGACTTCAGTAGGAATTTGAGTTGTCAACCTTAGAATAAGAGAAACAAAGTAAATAAAAAGTCTAGGCAACAAATATTACATGTTGTTGTATTTCACATTGTATAGTAATAGGAGCATATTATATGCCAGTCACTATTCCAAATGCTTAGATGGTTTCATTCAGTCTTCATGGCGACTCAGGAATGAATTGTTACTACCTGCATTTTAAAATGAAAGAAAGTAAACCATGAGTAAGCATAAAGGAAATCAATCCTGAATATTCATTAGAAGGACTGATGCTGAAGCTCCAATACTTTGGCTACCTGATGCGAAGAGCTGATTCATTAGAAAAGACCCTGATGCTGGAAAGATTGAAGGCAGGAGGAGAAGGGGGAGACAGGATGAGACGGTTGGATGGCATCACTGACTCAATGGACATGAGTTTGAGCAAGCTCTGGGAGGTGGTGAAGGACAGGGAAGCCTGGCGTGCTGCAGTCCATGGGTCTGCAAAGAGTTGGACGTGACTGAGCCACTGAATAGCAAAAGCCATAGAGTATAATATGCTGGTGAGCGGGCACATCACCCAAGACTCCACACTTAGTGAAAAGGAAGACTCAGTCTCTCTGAATGTAGAGCCTGTGCTCTAAATCTCTTTGCGACCCCATGAATCACAGCACGCCAGGCCTCCCTGTTCATCACTATCCCACGGGGGACTGGTACCTCACAGGAATATGAGGTTCCAGATCATCTGATTTTTCAGTAGCACCAAAATCTGAATTTTAAGTGTAAATCTAAATGCTATGTGTGCTTATAGCTGGCTTTCTCTTTACTACATATTTTAAGGGGGCATTTTTTTCATATCTAGTGCACTTATAGTTGCTGGATTGAGATTCTGAAGATACAGAGAAATTTGTCTGGATATTGGGTCTTGAAGTCAAATGAATTAACTATTCTAGGATTAAATTTACTGATCTAAAGTTAGTATTAATTTTTAAAGAGTCAGTAATCACTGTGTAATTTGTACTCCTGGGGAAAAAGCTCTACCCCACAGGAAAAAGTCCTCTAAACATCTTTTTTTAAAACTTTTTATTTTTATTGGGATATAGCCAATTAACAATGTTGTGATAATTTCAGGTGAATAGTGAAGGAAGTCAGCCATACATAAAGATATATCCAGTCTCCCTCAAACTCCCCTCCCATCCAGGCTGCCACATAACACTGAACAGAGTCCCATGTGCTATACAATAGGTCCTTGTGGGTTATCTATTTTAGATATAGCAATGTACACCTGTACATCCCAAACTCCCTAACTACCGCTTCCCCTCATCCTTCCTTCCCGGTAACCACAAGTAAGTTCTCTTAAGTCTGTGAGTCTGTTTTGTGAATAAGTTAATTTGTATCATGTCTTTTTAGATTCTGCATATAAGGGGCATCATAAAATGTCCCTGCGTATCTGTTGACTTCATTCAGTATGACAGTCTCTATCTCTGTGTCCCTCCATGTTGATGAAAACATCTTAGTGGTACTTCTGTAAAGCCTGTTTTTTCCACACACATTGAGCAAAATGTTTGTGCATTCTCACCTCTCCTTCTCCACCTGTCAAAACATGTTTTATTGGCAGTGGGCATCAAAATTTTTGAGTGGGGTTATTTTAAAGTGTTAAATTCTAGAACAGTCTGCTTTCTGCTCTTTCATTCCTCTTTCAGAAATACAATAGTTAGGAGAAGGACAAAATATTTCCTTATACTGCCTGATCAGCTCTTTTAATTGTACCCATGGTGTAAATTCTTATGACAACTCTCCTCTTTTAAGAGTAATAACAGTTTCTTCAGCCTTTGCCAATTTAGAAAATGCTATTACCACTACATTTCTAGCAATATTTTCTTTTCCACCATACAGGAAATTGCATGTCCATTTAAAAATATCATTGTCCATATTTTTAGTCAAACCTGGCTCTATATGACACTTCATTGAAGTGAAAAATGTAAGGCAAAAAGAGTCTCATATCCCCTTTGCATAGCAAGTATGAAATTATTACCTGAATCATTTAAGATGGAAATCACCCCATTGGCAGGCACAATTAAAAGAGTGGCACTTCATTCAGGAGTTTCACACCATTTATTTGAGGGAAAAGATAGTGGAAAGAGAGTCAGACCCTAGGCATTTTAATAGCGTTCATCATCAAAGGGCCAAAATATCATAAGCTGAGAAGAAATTATACTTTTGAGGCTATAAAGTCTTTAATATCAATGTTATTACCAAGTAAATGACAGCCAGATTATGCTGAATTTTAAAACTAGCGGACTATCTTGGATTTTCCAAAAATTGCTTTTCATTATAATATTACTGCATTCATAGAATGCATATAATTTTATATATCACGAATGAAGTATCATATCCATGGCTAGATGTTAGATTTTCAAGTCCTCTGAGCATTTCAATGTAGTCACTATATATACTATAGTTTTACATGAGATGGTACTTGAAGTCTCCTCAGTCTGCTGCTGCAGAGAAGTTAAAATTCAGGAACTTTCTTAGTAGAACTGGAGATAATACCTCCCTGTTGTGATTAGCATGTATTCTTTCTCTTACAGTGAGTATTCAATATTCAGTATGAGATTTTTCTGGTAGTAGGAGGCACATTTTCAATGCTATGATGAATTTATTAACTTAGTATCTGCTGTGAACTATTTTTATATTTAATACATGTAATCACAAGTATGGCACATATTACTATTTATAAAGAACAGATTTTTAAATGTCAAATATTTACCTGGCTTAAACATCTTTGTTGTTGGTGTTTAGTTGCTAAGTTGTGTCCAACTCTTTACAGCTCCATGGACGGTAGGCTGCTAGGCTCCTCTGCCCATGAGATTTCTCAGGCAACAATACTGGAGTGGGCGGGTTGCCATTTCCTTCTCCGGGGGGACCTTCCCAACCCAGGTATTGAACCCGTGTCTCCTGCATTGACAGGCAGATTCTTTACCGCTGAGCCACCAGGGAAGACTGCTTAAACATCTTATTAGTCCACAAAAATGATTCATGAATGTTTCATTATGTTGTAAAGAACAACTGAAAGGAAAGTCTACCTTGGACCATATCCAGATAGATTTAATTATTGACATAGCAAAACCTCTTATTATTAAATGCTCATGCCCAACATTGAAAGCATTTTTTCCTCTGAGCCTATATTCTTTTTTATTTCTATTTTTTCATTTTCAAGGATTCCCATCTCCTGACCACATATTCCAAGAAATTGCTAAATCTTGCCTATTCTTTCCCCGAGTATCTTATTTTCTTAGTTTAAGACTGAGACATCTCTCACCTAGACCGTTTCTACAGTGGATATTTCTCTTTTCTTTGATTATAGGAGGATGAGGGGAAATAATGAATTTTACAAATTTATAGGGATAAAGAAACAAATGTTCCCTATTAGAGTAAATCACCCATAATTCTAAGACCAGGAGCAGCTTTGAGGATCATATTTTTTTTTTTTTTTAATATGAGGGGAATAACATAAGCTTTTGTGACATGTAGACAGACTTGTCTATGTGCTCTGCTACTTCCTAGCTCTGTGGCTTTGTGCAATTACTTTAAATGTTGTTAGTCTCAGTTTTCTTGTCTTTAAGGAATTAATAATAAGGCCCATAAATAGTAAGATATACTTCATGCAGTAATCATGTCATTTAAACAGTGCTTCATGCGGTAATCATGTCATTTAAACAATGTAACATAGATAAGACATCCAGCAGATTCCCCTTAAGAGGTTGAATTCACCATTCTTAATTAAAAAATGTATGTATATCATCCTACCCTTCTGCTGTCTCATATCCTAAAAATTTACACACTCCTCAAAAAAAAAAAAAATCATAGGAATATATGCATAGTTTTTTCTAGAGTAATTCTGAGAAGCAGATTGCACTTTACCATTCTTATGTTAAAATATGATTGTTAGATGTAAACAAACAATATCTTTCTTTAGGAACCCAACTTCATCTTTAGAATTTGGTAACTACTTTCTTGATTTACACTGCTTTATCATTTGAGAATTTTTCCTGATGTCTAACCTGAACCCCTTGTTTCAACATCAACCCTATTCCTTTTACTTCATATTTCTTAAGAAAGAAGCAAGTGCAGAAGTACAGGTTTTTCTGATCTGAATTAATTTATCATCTTTATTTGCTTTCTCCTTCAGGAGTTATCTTGTGATGTCTTAGCAAAGCTTTATTTTATGGTCTTGCAACATTTGCATTCATTAGCATTCCATTATAGATAAATATAGTCTTCTGCCTCTAGAGTGAAGTGAATGAAAAATAGTGTAAGCTTCCATGATGGATCAGGTCAAGGCCTCAATCTAAGTTTCCTCCAGCACCCTGCCTTCTATACTGTAAAATTCCTTGGGAGTGATGAATGTTTTATATTTTATTATTTTTGTTATCTCAAATTCCTTATATACTTGTGTGTTCAGTCATTAAGACTTGCAATTGCTTGTCAGTTAAGTCACTTTTTCTTTTTATGTGTTGCATGAGTTAAAAGCATGACTAGCTACACACCTGGCTTTCAATCAGGTTAATCCTCTTAATAAATTTCTTACATCTTTTGATTCCTCAGAGGTCTGGTTAGTGCTTTTGGAATTTATGATCTGTGGCTTTATTTCTTTTGGCACATTCTTTTGGTATTCTTTCCTAAGAACAGACCCCCTCTGGGACTCCTTTGCTTTTGTTGTCTGGACAATATCTCTGTAAAAATCTCAGTCCCTAAAGAGAGGAAGATGGGTGGAAAAGGGCATAGCCATCGGAGTGTTAGTGTCAGCTGGTGGAGGAGGGGAAGTATTTTTTTTTCCTTTTTTCTTTATATTGTTGATAACTACCTGGTATGCAAGTTGGTGTTGAAAAGACAGTATACTGCTCAAATGATTTTTAAAATAAGAATCTGCATTTGTCTAATTCTTTGTCTTCTCTCTGTGTTCATCTTCTTTTTTCTTTTGTTTACTTTAACCTTGGTCCTTTATTAAGAAAACAATCATTACTGGGGAAAAGCATGCATGCTCATTTCATATTTAACATATCCATTTCTCTTCTAAATAGAACCTTCTGAAAGGATTTGTGTGAAATGAAACTCTTGTTTTAATTACACTACCAGTGAGAAAGAAGTTCTAACATGTTCTCCTGTATTGCTTTACATTCTAAGTGAGCACACACATCCTATACAGACGCTCCCATATTTCAGTTACAAGGTGATAATAGTTATGTTTTCAAATTTGGTTGGTTTCGTATTTTCTTACTTACCCATAGATCTCCTCTGGCTTATGTTGATAAAATATTAATTCTCACTTCTTTATTAATACCATTCACAATCCTACTACTGGTCACTGTTATTTAAAAACCTATAACCNATTTCAATTACAAGGTGATAATAGTTATGTTTTCAAATTTGGTTGGTTTCGTATTTTCTTACTTACCCATAGATCTCCTCTGGCTTATGTTGATAAAATATTAATTCTCACTTCTTTATTAATACCATTCACAATCCTACTACTGGTCACTGTTATTTAAAAACCTATAACCTTTCTAATGTTAATTAAGAAAATTAAATCATGTGTAATCAGAGTGAGCTAAGTCAAGAGGGACAGGTTTCCCTCGTGGCTCAGACAGTAAAGAATCTGCCTGCAGTGTAAGGGACTTGGGTTCAATTCCTGGGCTGGGAAGATACCCTGGAGAAGGGAATGGCTACCCCACTCTAGTATTCTAGGATTCTATGGGAGAATCCCATAGACAGAGGAGCCTGGCAGGCTACAGTCCACTGGGTTGTGACTGAGTACAGACAAGCCAAGAGTATTACAGAATAATTCAGTTTCAAAAACTTTTTCTAATAGTCACACACCATTCTAGGTTTTGGGAAGCCATGATGAGCAAGCACAAACTGGACCCTGCAGGTCTCGGAATCCAGTGGGGTAGATGGACAGTTGTGTCTGATGCTTTGCAACCCTATGGACTGTAGCCTGCCAGGCTCCTCTGTCCAAGAAATTCTCCAGGCAAAAATACAGGAGTGGGTTGCCATTTCCTTCTCCAGGAAGTCTCCCTGACCCAGGGATTGAACCTGGGTCTCCTGCATTGCAGGTAAATTCTTTACTGTCTGAGCCACCAGTGGACAAGTAAGCTGGCAATTAAAGTGTGTGCACTGGGATTATAAGTGCTAGGGCAACCTGTTTGTCTTGTTTTTATAGTTATACCCATGTTGAGGTCCATCATCAGCCACCTCTAGGCCTCATTTTCAGGACAACTCATTTCCTTTGGCTATTGCCACATTCATTCTTTCCCAAAGTTCATGAAGTGAACTGAAGTTCATGAAGGGTGAGGTAAATCACGCTGATTTCTGGTTACTTCTAGGGGAACAAGGGACATGCCATATTCTTAGAACTTTAGTGCCCGGGTGAGTGACCTCTCAATATAAATTTTTTTATTGAATTTGGATCTTAACAGCATTAGCAATGAATAGCTGCTTCAGAGAACCCTCAGGCTAACCTTTCTGTAGGAAAGTGGTTGTCTTCTTTGTTCCTTCCTCTCTCATCTTAAACTCTTATCTTTCACTTAGCTAGTGATAGCATGATGATGTTGACCTGAAACAGGCTGCCAGTTATTTCTTCAGGAAAATTTGGTTTATTTGGAATCAACAAAGAACTGCAGTTCAAGGTCTACAAGCACAGTGAGCCATGTGCAAGTCTCCCCAAAGAAAGGAGAGAATTCTTTCAAAGAGAGGGAAAGTAAGCTAGGAGGGCTATGGTAAGGAAATGGTCCAATGGAGAAACTGAGAGTTCAAAGTATAGTATAGTAACTTGTCATTGGCTGAGTTGTGAGCTCTTGCCATGCAAGGAGAGAAAATCTTTCTCCTTCCTGTTGGGCTCTGCTGTCATGGCAGGTAGGGCATGAGAGCTTCCCCTCTGGCCTCCTTTGATTCTACTTTAACCGATGTTTCTGTTTGTTATTGTTTACAAGGGTCTCTAGTCATTTGGAACCTCCAAATTCCTTGCCCTACTGGCCAGCCTCCTTTTTAAGATAAGACTTAATTCCCCCTGAGCCTCTTAGACTCCTTCAGAGATATTTTTGCAAAGACATATTTTGCTGATTGACTTTAGTATTTAACCTATAATCTGGGAATTTCAGACAAATTTTTTCAGAACTAATAGAGGATATTTAAGTATTTAATCTGGAAAAGACAATGCCACCAACAGCAGCAGCAGTAACATCAGCATAATATCTAACAATTATTGAGGTGAAGGTGAAGTCACTCAGTCGTGTCCGACTCTTTGTGACCCCATGGACTGTAGCCTATCAGGCTCCTCCGTCCATGGGATTTTCCAGGCAAGAGTGCTGGAGTGGATTGCCATTTCCTTCTCCAACAATTATTGAGTGTATTCTATATGGGAGTACCATATTGCGTGTTTTGCATTCATTATCTTTTTCTCCTGTTCACAATAATCTTATTAGATGAAGCAAGTAGAGTTCAGAGAAATTGTGAAATTTGTTTAAGGTGACACAGCCATCAACTGTTGGTATCCTATCAGTCTCACTCTCTGAGGATTGCATGATTCTATTATTACAGAAATCTCCCAAATTCATGATAGTTCTCAAACAATTATCTGTGTCTCCATCTGACTGCCCTGGTTCTCACCTGATCTGCAGCAATTGTTCTGATTGCAAATGTGTGTGCCACTGAGGTATTTCATGATGGTCATGGCATTTTTCTACACAGATATTTCCATGCCATTTGGTAGACTATAATTTCCTCATAGAAAATTTTATCTTAGAATGATAGAGGGAAAATATGATTGCATTCATCTTCGCAATGCTTCACCTTGAAGAAAGACTAAGCATTCTGTACACAAAATGAAAGTTAAAACAGAATAACCTATTGGGTCTCTGAAATCTTCAAGAAATTCTTTTTTAAAAAGTCCTCATTGGTTTTCTTACTGTAAGATTTTGGGTTTGAGTATAAAGCTTGTTTTCTTTTTTTTTTTCTGTGATGTTGGCAATTTGTATAGTACCTTACTTGACATGGTTTCATAAAATTGGACATTAGGGTCTATACTTATAGGAGAAAAAAGGAAGGAAGAAAGCAACAGCTCTTATAGATAAACATTGTTCTAATGTTCCAACAACAAAGCAAGGGTATACAAATTAAATCTGAAACATATCTAAATCCATTAGAGGTTCTCTGCTTTAAGTCTTAAGAGACACTCAAGGATTTCTGAAGCATAGCAGCGACTTTGTAAATCTGATGTTTCCATTAGTTGTAATTTTCTTTAAATAGTCTCCCATTTAATTTTCTGTCTTCTGCATGAGCAGTGATTCAGTGACAACTTTTTCAAACCACACAGGTATTTTTAGGCACGCTGAGGAATAAAGCTGTTTTTGATTTACACTGTAGGTTTCTGTCCAGTGCTGAGAACTAGTTTAAGAATTTTCTTCTTCATTAATAAGTTCTTTCACACCAGGAAAATTATGCAAGGGGTTTGTATAGAAGTGTTTTTTTTTTTTTTCTTGCAAAAAAAAATCTAAGTCTTGAACAGTTATGGAGGATTAGATAAATGGAGTGAATCTAGTAGCTACATGAGACATTTGGTAAAATAAATGAACACAGTGGGAGGTCTGACTTCTTAATGGATTCAAAACTTATTTGAACATTTTTTTTTGTCCATACATCAGCATTTTATCAAATTTATTTTTCAGTGTTGCTCTATTCATAGTACAAAGCTCATTTACTAAATTGTTTATTTTCCCTCTTTGTGTTATGCACACTGACTCAGGAGAAGGTTGGAGAGCACAAAGGCAAAGGCATATTGATAAAAAGTCTTCTAGTTGATGTTAGGCACAGAATAAGGATAAAATTAGAACATCTAGGGCTGAGAATAAGGATATCCATGTTTTCCCCTGGTTTCTGTCATTAATTTATTAATTTCATTTTATCAGACATTGAATGAGTCAGTCTGCATGTGTTTATTTAGCTGGGGCCTATGATGTGTCAAGAACTCTTTAGGGTGCAAAGGATGCAGAGATGAAAGATGCAGAACTGGTCACTGCCCTTGAGAAGCTTGAAGTTTGCCTTCGATGCTAACTGATTGGCTTCCTTTGAAAGAAAAAAATCAGTTAAATGATCTATTTTCTGTGATTCCAGGTTTTGATTGGCTATTACACCATCTTATGACCAACTCAAAACTGAAATTTGATTTTTTTTTTTTTTTAAATGATAGGCTTCTCCCATCCAAGGACTAACCAGGCCCTGACCCTGCTTAGCTTCTGAGATCAGATGAGATTGGGCATGTTCAGGGTGGTTCGGGTGTAGACTAAATAATAATAATAATAATAATAATAATAACCTTCTTCCTGCAACAATCTGTCACTCCCAGTCCTTGCATTTTCAAAAAGAATTTGACTTCTGTTAATGATGTATTCAGGCTTTACAATAGGGATATTGCTCACATATTTAAATTCCATACTTTTTCTGTTTTATTTACTTTGATTTCTTTAGTGGTTTGTCATGATTATTTAAGGTTCAATCATAGGAGTAGCCTTAACTTTCTTATGAAAACGAAGTTATATCATTAAAACACAATAAAAATAGCTAACATTTCTTGAACACTTACTCTGTGCCATGCCTGAGGCCTGGCATTTATAACCAGTTTGTTGTTTGATCCCAGGGATAAAGTAATTTACCCATGTCATTTAATGAACAAAGGATGAAGTCAGCATTCAATCCTAGGTCCTCTAAATCCAAAGCCTATGCTTTTAACCACAGTTGTATAATCAGGTGGAAAAGACACCCAGAGGGGGTGATATTTTGGGAATGAGTGACCATTCATTTTCATTTGCCCAGGGCTGCCTCTCTGTTGGCACTGACAGGCTTATGTCCTGGAATACCACTCAGTTCTGGGAAAATTGGGAAGAAAAACTCCTAGTTATTTAGAGTGATAATGACTGAATAGATTGAAGTGGGTCTGTCCTTTGTGGTTGAGAAACTATTTAATGACCACTATACAAAAATGTATTCTGCATTGAGGTATCTTGACATAAAATTGTTTGTTTTAGAAGTAAATATGTCACTCATCTTTTAAGTAAAAGACATACATTATGGAGCAGCAAAATTTTAGGAGCCAATAAAATGATAAAATCAACAAAACTATACTGCACTGACCCTCCATTTCAGTCTTTAAAAAGAAATATTAAATTCTTAGAGAAAATTATTCACAGAATATAATGATAAAGGAACACTGAAGGAGCCTAATTTAAAAAATGTTTTAAAAAAACAAATTCTAAGGAAATTGAATAAAAAAAGGTACATTAAGAGAAAATAAATTTCAAAGGGAGATTTTTGAATTATGGCCTTGTGATGCTGATCATCTGTATAGTATTTGAGAAATTCTGTCAAATATTTTAGAGAATAATTAGCATCATAAAGTTATGCCTATGATACTGATAATTGCTTTGAAGCTATAGGTTTTATAATAATGTTTGGTATTTTTAAGTTTTAGCTTTTAATTTAGAAAATTGTTTTTAATATTAATAATGGCTTGGTGAGGACATTATTGATCTCCTGGTGACTAAATTGGTGCTTGTCTTACTGGACTTAGAGCAGTGTTTTTCATGGTTGATCACTCCCTCCATGTTGAAACATAGCTTTCTCAGAGATCCCAGGACGCCTACATTTCCTAGTTATCCTTTTACCTCAAAGCTACACCTTTCCTTCCTTTTTGCTTCCTCTTTTCTTAGTTCAGTTCAGTCACTCAGTTGTGCCTGATTATTTGCAACCTGATGGACTGTAGCATGCCAGGACTCCCTGTTCATTACCAACTCCCAAAGCTTGCTCAGACTGATGTCCATTGAGTTGGTGATGGCATCCAACCATCTCATCCTCTGTCATCCCCTTCTACCCTGCCTTCATTCTTTCCCAGCATCAGGGTCTTTTCCAATGAGTCAGTTCTTCACATCAAGTAGCCAAAATATTGGAGTTTCAGCTTTAGCATCAGTCCTTCCAATAAATATTCAGAACTGATTCCTTTAGGATTAACTGGTTTGGTCTCTTCACAGTCCAAGGGACTCTTCTTATCTACACAATTTTAAACACTGAATGTCCCACGGCTTGTCCATCTGGATTTCTTTTCTATTTACACTGAGTCTCTTGTTCTCCTCTAGTTTCTTGGCTTTAGGAAACATCCCTTTACTGAAGACACCAATATTTCTTCTTTCAGTCTAAACTTCTTCCCTGACACCAGTTTTGTGTGTCCACTTCCTTAGTCAACATCTCCACTTGGATGTCCAAAAATGTCCTTAAATCTTATATGTCCACAACTGAGCCCAGATTGCCATCCTTAATCTTCCAGCAGGGTTGTCCGTTGCAATCCTGGAAATGGCAGCTCCATTCTTCTAGTTTTTGGAGTCAAATTCCTTGAAGTTACCTTGACTCCTTTCTATTTCATGCATTCACATAACCTCTATCAGCAAATCCTCTCTGCTTATCTTTGCCATCTAACAACTTACATCTGCCTCTTCCACTATCACACTAGTCCAAACTATCTGTCCAAACTTATATGCAGAGTATATCATGAGAAACACTGGGCTGGAAGAAGCACAAGCTGGAATCAAGATTGCCGGGAGAAATATCAATCACCTCAGATATGCAGATGAAACCACCCTTATGGCAGAAAGTGAAGAGGCACTAAAAAGCCTCTTGATGAAAGTGAAAGAGGAGAGTGAAAAAGTTGGCTTAAAGCTCAACATTCAGAAAACGAAGATCACAGCGTCTGGTCCCATCACTTCATGGGGAATACATGGGTAAACAGTGTCAGACTTTATTTTTTTGGGCTCCAAAATCGCTGCAGATGGTGATTGCAGCCATGAAATTAAAAGATGCTTACTCCTTGGAAGGAAAGTTATGACCAACCTAGATAGCATATTCAAAAACAGAGACATTACTTTGCCAACAAAGGTCCGTCTAGTCAAGGCTATGGTTTTTCCAGTGGTCATGTATGGATGTGAGAGTTGGACTGTGAAGAAGGCTGAGTGCCGAAGAATTGATGCTTTTGAACTGTGGTGTTGGAGAAGACTCTTGAGAGTCCCTTGGACTGCAAGGAGATCCAACCAGTCCATTCTGAAGGAGATCAAAGGCTATGGTTTTTCCAGTGGTCATGTATGGATGTGAGAGTTGGACTGTGAAGAAGGCTGAGTGCCGAAGAAATGATGCTTTTGAACTGTGGTGTTGGAGATGACTCTTGAGAGTCCTTTGGACTGCAAGGAGGTCCAACCAGTCCATCCTAAAGGAGATCAGCCTTGGGTGTTCTTTGGAAGGACTGATGCTAAAGCTGAAACTCCAGTACTTTGGCCACCTCATGCGAAGAGTTGACTCATTGCAAAATACCCTGATGCTGGGAGGGATTGGAAGCAGGAGGAGAAGGGGACGACCGAGGATGAGATGGCTGGATGGCATCACTGACTCGATGGACATTAGTTTGGGTAAACTTCATGAGTTGGTGATGGACAGGGAGGCCTGGCGTGCTGTGATTCATGGGGTTGCAAAGAGTCGGACATGACTGAGCAACTGAACTGATCCAAATATTTCTCACTTGAATTATAGCCTCCCTACTTGCTCCTGAGGACAGCAACCAGAGTAATTCTTTATGGATATGTGAGATTATATCACTCCCTTGTCCAAAATCCTGATCATACTCAGAGTAAAAGCCAAGGGTATCATAGTAGCCTCTGTGTACACACAATCTGAATTTTCACCATTCTCCTCTTCTCCATATTCACTTCTGCAACTCTTCCCCTAGCTCTCTGCCCTTGAACCACCTAAGCCAAGTTGATGCCTCAGGGATTTTGCATTTGTTATTGTCTATACTTGAAATGGTCCTCTCCCAGACAGCTTCACATCTCCCTCTCCTACTTTATTTAGGTTTCCACTTTAAAGCTGTATTCTCAATTAGGCCTTTCTTGAACTCTGTTTAAATATACTCACATACTTTGTCACCACCAGCACTGGCAATCTGCTTTCTCTGATTTTTCTCATAGCATTGTAATCATAGTTAGTCCAAACATTTTTAAAATTAATTTTTATTGGAATTGCTTTACTGTTAGTCCAAACCTGACCATCAATATCAATACTATAATTTTACCAACAAGGCCAGACTTCTACTATCAGGCAGTATGGTAGATGTAACAAGAGTCAAACAAGAGTCAAAGATACAGGCACGTTACTGGAGTCCTAGTCTGTCTCTGGCGATTAGTCCACTCCATCATCATGTCATAAAACCAAACTATCTCCCAGGGAGAGGCCACCAAGGTTTGTAGGTTTCCATTTGATCTTGTCAGGTTCTGAAAGCAGGACTGGCCTCTGGAATATTTTTAGCATATAACCGAGCTAGGAGACTCTGTCTGTCTCTTGCTGTATGACTCTCTGTCACATTGGATTGCCCTATTGCATCATTCATTCATTCATTCTTCAGGTACTATCCCTCCTTCTTTCAACTTTATAACAAATTTTTCCTCTTTGGAAAGAATGGTAGTCTTGGCCCTCCTGATGTAGATTAGAGACATCAGTGATAGTCTAGCAAGTGCCTTTCCCTCTATTCATTTCCGTTCATATCAGGTAGGATTATTCAGGTAGCAAACTTGTGGACTATCTCAACCATTAGGCTTATAGCTACATTCACTGGCAACCCTCATTTTTCCAGATGGGGAAAAGACATCATTGAGCCTATCAGGACCTTAGGAATTCAATACAAAACTTTAAGTATAGTCCAAATTATACTTTTATAATCACAGTTTGTTGCTTTTATCAAGGATCGTCCTTGCTTCTGATACCTGCAGTTGAAGTCCTCGTCTTATCACCACTGCATCAGATGTGTGTGTAGGTGAGAAAGTAGAGATGATATGAAGAAAAATAAAATAATTTAGAAATAATTGTATAGTTATACCAGAATCCTCCCTAACCCCTTCTCCTCTCAATTCATCAGAAAAGAAATCTCTCTTTTCTGAAAAAGTGAAAGTAGAGGACTCTGTCTAATGTGGAGACTCCCTTGCCCCTGAATATGCTGAGTGTAAGCACACACTTGTTACATTGTATAAGCTAGCCCCTATCCTGATACATTGCCCTATTTTAGACAACCCACGTTTCAGTTTCCCATTTCAGTTCTTTACAAAACCATTACTCTGTTTATGTTATGTCTCTGCCCATTGTCAGACATTACGGGCTCTAAAACATTTCTTGGTCTGAAGAAATGTGACTCAGTTTTCTAAATTGGTACAGTATCTTCTGTGCTGGTTCTTTTATAACACTCTGAGTATTTACGTCTACCACAGGGTTCAGTCTAGAGTAAGAATCTGTTCCTCTTAATGCTCTTTTGTAGCCTCTTGGGACGAATGGCATCAGTTCAACTTGCCAGGTATTTGCAAGTGTGCCTTACCTCCAGGAAATCATCCCCACTGCCATCTGCAATTTCCTTTCTCTGTTTTTGGCAAACAGGACAGTTATGGCCAGCATTTTATGTCTCAGGGGGTTTAAGAGGAATGTGTCTTATCTCTGCATTGCTGTAGTATGCCATGCCCATCTTTTTCATGAACCCAGGGGGCCACCGAAGTTGAGTACCAGAATATCTGCTCAACTCTGATCACCTTCTAATCCTTGAAGGGGATTCTTCTGATTGATGTCAACACATCCTACTTTTTAATGCATTCCTCAAGTTGTCATAAGAGATTTCCATAGGGCCATGCAGCAAGTTGGCATTCCCTAACAGGCTAATTTTTCATTGTCCTTTTGCATGACCATGTGGCAAAAACATTGGCTATTGCACATCAGTGGTAAATAACACGAACACAGTGACAAAAAACATGCAGTTCACCCCCCTGATCTGTTTTGATCTACCTTCTTTAGACTGGTGGCCTGCCAAACATGAGGCTATCCATTTCCATCAGGACTGCCATTCATAAACCAAACAGCTCTTTATTACTCTATCAAGAGCAGTTTGTGGGCACTACCCAAGTAGCAATAGGGTCAGGCATTTCCAAAGTTGACTCTAGGGGAAAAGAGGCTTCCTGCTCATTAATATCTTTACATTCTCCCAGTAGTGTGTTCTTGTAAAGACCATTTCCGTTTTCTTCCAGAACTCTCTTCTGGGCATTGTCTTCCTGTGAGTGCATCTGTCAGACATCACTCAAGACATTAGAGGTATTTCAGTTTTCAAGATTATTTTATGTCTTTCAGCCATAGGGGCAGTCTCAATAAAAACATATCTAGCTAATTGTTTCTCAAAAGGACATTTTCTGGTATGAAATCCCAGTATTTATTGCTGGATGATTTTCACAGGCTTTGTAATAAGACCCCATCTATGTTCAGCAAAGATAATTACACAGATAATTTGTTCACACCAGCACTCCGGTTCTACTCTGTTTCAAATTAATAATTTGCCTGGGCTTGGGCTATTTTATTGGTTGCCTTTTAGTGTGTCTAAGTAATATTGCCTGAAGGGTAGATTTATATGCCTTTACTTTTATACTCCATAGGAGAAATGTTCCCCAGTTAGACACAATCTAATACATTCATCTCATTTCTATAATGCATTCAAGGAGGTGGTACTATTTCACATAAAGTTTGTTCAAATATTACAGTTTTCATCCGAATTTTCACCTTAATCTCTCCTAAATTTCTGTATTTTTCCAGTTTAATTGTAGTCCCTGTTTGGGTTTCATCAATGGGTTTTGGTACCAAAATGCATAGGACTCCTTTACACAAAATGTAAAGGAGTCCCGGAAATGTCTTCACCACTCCTTGATCCTTTTACCCGTTCATATATTTGAGTCTCCAGTAGATGAGTCAACCATTGTAATGATTAGATTCCTTGTGGAACCATTGCCCAAACTAGAGTGAGTAAAGCAAATTTATTGAGGGTCCTTTTATGTTGGGGGACCACTAAGGATCCCACTGGTACACCCAACCTCTGAGAGTGCTGCTTTAAGATCTTTGTTTTGACTCTGTCAATGTCTGATTTATTTGTCTTATTTTTAAATAACTGCTTTCTACTCTGTTGGAATGAGTCCCTTGGTTTCCCTCTTTCTCTTTCCCCTTTATTCTACCACACTGATGCTTAATGTATTCACTCCATTTCTTAATAAGCATTTAAAAATGTCCACTCTGCTGGGATGAATCTACTGACTTTTCTCTTTGCTTCTTCCTGTCTTGGCAACCAGTCTAGCCTGTGCTGTCCTTTCGGTATAGCTTTTCTCTTTGACAGTGGCTCTCATGCTAGTAGTTCAGCCTCAGGCTATCAAGAATCTAAACTGGATCTGATGTCGGGTTCTACTCCAGCACATTCCTTTGGTAGGATGCCTGAGATAATGGCTGTCATGTGTACCAGCCAGAGTCTGAACTTCATCTGTCTCTTACTTCCATTTTAACTATTATAATAGCGAAGAATAATAACCAGGAAATTACATATTTTAATTTTTTTATTACTTTGCATTTTCTTATGCACCTAGTGAGCCAACTCCCCAGGAGTTAGATCCATCATTTCTAAATTCCATCAGTAAATTTACCTCCAGTAACTAACATGATATCATGGAATGGGTGTCCCCTTAAGTACTCAGGAGTCAAAGATTCCCCAGCCCCTACCTGACAAAAGCATAGCATTTGGCCCTTCCTCATCCTGCCAGAGTCACTGAATCGGCCTGTTCTGAAGGAGAGCTCTGCACTCCTTTGCCAATGTTATTATTGTGGTGATCAATCTCAAAAACCACACTGGAAATGACATTCTCAATGTATAACATATGTTAAATATTTAAAAAAATGAAATAGTTTATTCTGAAAAAGGAAATGTGGTTCCTAAGAAATATTTATAATTTCAGCCCATACTTTAAATATTTTACTCTTTTACTCTGAGTATTCAAAAAGACTCATGAACTCTAAAGTTTCAAATAATCTTGATTTGTCTGTAATCTAAGAACAAATTTCTCTGACAAAAATAAAATAATTGATTGTTGGTCAGTTGAATGCTAATCTTGTATCCTAATATCAACAGTATATCAATCATCTTTCCAGTATGAAGAATTTTAGTCTTGTTCTTGGATTATGTAATTCTCTCACATCCACCAGGTCTAATAGTAAAATTCAATTATTGTTTAGCACTTGTATTACTTCACATATTTTTCTAATTTTTATATAAAAAAATTAGAATTCAAAAACCTTTGATTGAGACTATGAGAGAGCACAGTCTTGGAAAAAGTTCATAATAAAAAGATAAAACATCTAACTTATGTTGTTTTATTGATGCAAAAAATGAACTCTGGTGATTTTATTTTATTTCATTGGATGAATTTTTCAGTTATTTAGATACACATAGGGCTTCCCTGAAGGCCTAGGGAATCCACCTTCCAATGCAGGATATGCAGGTTCTATCCCTGGTCAGGAAGATCCCCTGGAGAAGGAAGTGGCAACTCACTCCAGTATTTTTGGCTGGGAAACCCATGGACAGAGGAACCTGGTGGACTGCTATTCATGATGTCACGCTGAGTCAGAGAGGACTTAGTAACTATAATGGCAACAGCAGAAAATATCATTTAGAGGAAACAGTAAGTGTGGAAACTACTCATACTAGAAATGAAAATAAAAAGCAAAAAATCTCCATACTTAAAGTACAAAATTAGCCATTTCCTTTTTCTCCACAATTTCAGGAGGTTTTATGGCAAACATTCTCAAAATGTTTCAGATATGGATGAATGTTTCAAAATGTCTCAGATAAGGATGAGCAGAAAGGCAAACTCTCAGGCCCACCCCAAACCCACTGAATCAAAAACTTCCTGTGGCCCAGTGATCAGTGCTGTAATGAGCTCTGGGTGATTCTGAAGAGGAGCGAAGTTGGCAAGCCACTGCTTCAAAGTGATCCTCTTGCAGGATGCTGATAGAGACAGCATGTGCTTTTTTCCTTGGAGTGCTTCACCAGGAGGTCTACTCTTCCTTGTCAGTTTTTATTAAAGCATTTCCTGAAGGGTAGGTATAGATCCTGTTCCTTCATTAAACAGTTTCCTGTCAATGTGTTTTGTAAAGTCACATTCTGACAACCGGGATGGCAAGTGTGGGGACACTGGTTATGCACAGATTGAGTTGTATATAGGAAGTATCCAAAGGACTTGCAGAAAATCCTCTGTGAATGGACAGTGCAGACAGTGTAAGCATGGCGACTGCTGGGGAAGGAAGTACTGCACCGTGGGAGCTCAGCCCCATAGTAATGTGACACCGAGGCCAGCAGTGGGCTGCCGTCTATGGGGTCGTACCGAGTTGGACACGATTGAAACGACTTAGCTGTAGCAGCAAGGCCAGTGTGGTGAGCCCAGTTAATGCAGGAAGAAGTACTAGCAGCACAGACAAACTTCAGATTAGCTCTGTGAAAGCTGGGATGTCTGTCTTGTTCAACTTTGTAGCCCCACTGCCTGGTACGGTGGCTGGTATATAGCAGGTGCTAAGTAAATACTTGTGAACTCCAGGGAAAAAGACAAGCACGGGGTTAAAAAAAAATGGCAGAAAAAAGAATTAAAGTACACATGCAAGGAAAGAATGTAATAAGCTTCTCAGGACTAGGAATATAATAACTAGACATGGTTGATGCTGTTCAATCCCTAAGTCGGGTTTGACTCTTTGAGACTCCATAGACTGTAGAAAGCCGGGCTCCTCTGTCCTCCACTATCTCCTAGAGTTTGCTAGATTCATGTCTATTGGGTCAATAATGCTATCTATCCATCTCATCCTCTGCTAACCCCTGCTCCCTTTGCCTTCATTCTTTCCCAGCATCCGGGTCTTTTCCAATGGGTTGGCTCTTTGCATCAGGTAGCCAAAATATTGGAACTCTGGCTTTAGCATCAGTCCTTCCAATGAATATTCAGGATTGATTTCCTTTAGGATTGACTGATTTGATCTCTTTGCAGTCGAAGGGACACTCAAGAGTCTTCTTTATTTTTTTTTTAATTTTATTTTTACTTTATTTTACTTTACAGTACCGTATTGGTTTTGCCATACACTGACATGAATTCACCACGGGTGTATATGAGCTCCCAATCCTGAATCCCCCTCCCACCTCCCACCCCATCTCCTCTCTCTGGATCATCCCCGTGCACCAGCCCCAAGCATCCTGTATCGTGTATCGAACATAGGCTGGCGCTTCATTTCTTACATGATAGTATACATGTTTCAATGCCATTCTCCCAAATCATCCCACCCTCTCCCTCTCCCACAGGGTCCAAAAATCCATTCTATACATCTGTGTCTCTTTTGCTGTCTCACGTACAGGGTCATCATTGCCATCTTTCTAAATTCTGTATATATGTGTCAGTATACTGTATTGGTGTTTTTCTTTCTGGCTTACTTCACTCTGTATAATCAGCTCTAGTTTCATCCATCTCAGTAGAACTGATTCAAATGAATTCTTTTTAATGGCTGAGTAATACTCCATTGTGTATATGTACCACAGCTTTCTTATCCATGAGCAGGGGCAAGCCAAGAGTCTTCTTTAGCACCATAATTTGAAAGCATCAATTCTTTAGCACTCAGCCTTTTTTATGATCAATTCTCACATCTATACATGACTACTAAAAAAACCATAGCTTTGACTTTATGGACCTTTCTCAGCAAAATGACGTCTCTCCTTTTTAATATACTGTCAGTTTGCATAGCTTTTCTTCCAAGGAGCAAGTGTCTTTTAATTTCATGGCTGCAGATATCATCAGCAGTAATTTTGGAGCCCAAGAAAATAAAATCTGTCACTATTTCCATTGTTTCCCCATCTGTTTGCCATGAAGTGATGGGACCAGATGCCATGGTCTTAGATTGTTTTAATGTTGAGTTTCAAGCCAGCTTTTTCACTCTCTTTCACTTTCATCAAAGGCTCTTTAGTTCCTCTCCAGTTTCTGCCATTAGAGTGGTATCATCTGCCTATCTGAGGTTGCTGATATTTCTCCCAGCAATCTGGATCCTAATGTGTGCTTCATCCAACCTGGCATTTGCATGATGTACCTGCCATGTAAGTTAAACAAGAAGAGTGACAATATGTGGCCTTGTCATACTTACTTCCCAATTTTGAACCAGTCCATTGTTTCATGTCCAGTCCTAATGGTTGCTTCTTGATCTGTCTGCAGATTTCTCAGGAGACAGGTAAGGTGGACTGGTATGCCCATCTCTTTTTTCCAGTTTGTTGTGATCTACACAGTCAAAGGCTTGACTGTAGTCATGAAGAAAAAGTAGATGTTTTTCTGGAATTCCTTGTTTTATCAATAAATCCAATGAAAGTTGGCTATTTGATCTCTAGCTCCTCTGCCTTTTAGAACCAGCTTATACATCTGGAAATTCTTGGCTCACGTACTACTGAAGCCTAGCTTGAAAGATTTTGAACATAACCTTGTTATCATGTGAAATGAGCATAATTTCATAGTAATTTGAACATTCTTTGGCATTGTCATTCTTTGGGATTGGAATGAAAACTGACCTTTTCTAGTCCTGTGACCACTGCTGAGTTTTCCAAATTTGCTGACATATTGAGTGCAGCACTTTAACAGCATCATCTTTTATGATTTTAATAGTTCAGCTGGAATTCTATCGCCTCCTCTAGCTTTGTTTGTAGTAATGCTTCCTAAAGCCCACTTGACTTTACAGAATATCCGGCTTTAGGAGAGTGACCACATCATCATGGTTGTCTGGGTCATTAAGACCTTTTTAGTATAGTTCCTCTGTGTATTCTTGCCACTTCTTAATATCTTCTGCTTCTGTTAGGTCCTTACAAGTTTTGTCCTTTATCGTGCCTATTCTTGCATGAAATTTTTCCTTGTTAACTCTAATTTTCTTGAAGACATCTCTGATATTTCTCATTCTATTGTTTTCCTCTATTTCTTAAGAAGGCCTTCTTGTTTTACCTTGCTATTTTTAATAACACTGCATTCAGTTGGATATATCTTTCCCTTTCTTCCTTGCCTTTCACTTCTCTTCTCTCTTCAGCTATTTGGAAAATCTCCTCAGACAACCACTTTGTCTTCTTGCATTTCTTTTTCTTTGGGATGGTTTTGGTCACTGACTCCTGTACAGTGTTGCAAACCTCCATACATACCACTTCGGGCCCTCTGTCTACCAGTTCTAACCCTTGAATCAATTCATCACCTCCACATTATAATCATAAGGGATTTGTTTTAGGTCATACCTGAATGGCCTAGTGGTTTCCCCTACTTTCTTCAATTTAAGACTGAATTTTACAATAAGAAGCTCATACATGATCTTAGCCACAGTCTGCTCCAGGTCTTGTTTCTGTTGACTGTGTAGAACTTCTCCATTTTCTGCTATGAAGAATATAATCAATCTGATTTCAGTTCAGTTTAGTCATTCAGTCATGTCCGACTCTTTGCGACCCCATGAACCACAGCATGCCAGGCCTCCCTGTCCATCACCAACTCCTGGAGTTTACCCAAATCCATCTCCATCAAATCCATGTCCATCGAGTCAGTGATGCCATCCAACCATCTCATCCTCTGTCATCCCCTTCTCCTCCTGCTCTCAATCTTCCCCAGCATCAGG